>ML425889.1:46743-94206 GCA_005239525.1 Nicotiana knightiana | reverse complement strand
ATATATATATATATATATATTATTACTGTTATTGTTATCGTTACGGAGGAATAAGGGAGGATTTTGTGTTGTCTAGTGGGATCGAGATGCACGCTGCATCAATATATGTGTTTATGAAATTTTCTCTGACTGTGTAAGTTACTCGCTAGTTTTACATTTTGCCTAAGGATTGGTTATATCTGGATATTGATAAGACACTAGAGTTATGTATTTATTTATGCAATTTACTGCTTTTAAATTAGAAAGTTCTCCTTTTCTGCCTTATTATTTATTGTTTGTAGCTTATATATTGTGGGTGCCCTGCCGTATCCCCGTCACTCCTTAGTCGNAAGGCGCATGGCACTTGACTAAGGCATATATATATATATATATATATTATTACTGTTATTGTTATCGTTACGGAGGAATAAGGGAGGATTTTGTGTTGTCTAGTGGGATCGAGATGCACGCTGCATCAATATATGTGTTTATGAAATTTTCTCTGACTGTGTAAGTTACTCGCTAGTTTTACATTTTGCCTAAGGATTGGTTATATCTGGATATTGATAAGACACTAGAGTTATGTATTTATTTATGCAATTTACTGCTTTTAAATTAGAAAGTTCTCCTTTTCTGCCTTATTATTTATTGTTTGTAGCTTATATATTGTGGGTGCCCTGCCGTATCCCCGTCACTCCTTAGTCGAGGTTAGGCTCGGCACTTACCAGTAAATGGGGTCGGTTGTACTGATACTGCACTCTGCACTTCCTGTGTAGATTTCGGAGCAGGTAGTGGTTGATTGAGAGTTTGGCTCAGGTTACACAGTTTGGAGACCCAAGGTAGTCCTGCTTCCATTCGCAGGCCCTGGCGTCCCCTTCTACTTATCTTCTTTACTGTTTTCCCTTTATTTTCAAACAGTTGTAAATTTCTTTCGGACAATTGATTGTAGAAGAATCATAGTAATTTCATGAACTGTGTCACCGGATCTCTGGGTAGAAGTAGGATGTAAATGACATATATATATATATATATATATATATATATATACACACACACCTTTATTTCGCTTACTTTGACTGTTTACGGATATTTACTAAAAATGGAAAGAAATGGCTAAATAATTTCTAATGTTGGTTTGCCTGGCAAGTGTGATGTTAGGCACCATCATGATCCCACGGTGAGAATTTCGTGTCGTGACATATATCCACTTACCAAAATCTTTATCTTGTTATTTTGTTTCTTATTCGGGAGATAAGAAAGATTTAAATAAATTTAATTATTTAGCAAAGGCTAATCGAAATAGATTTTTTTTCACTTGGTGCACTCAACTAAGATGATTCTTATTTGAAGCCATTACTCTAATTGGTTAATTACACTAATCTAAAGAGGTGTTATTAGTCAATTATTGTTTAATGTCACTAACTGTCAGTAAATTGATAACACTAAGCGTGAGCGATACTATTTATATATTGTTGTTATGTGGAGTGATTGTCTTAGAAATAAGTGGTCATTCTTTAAACAAGGTCTCTGTTTAACTGTTAACCAATTAACTACATTAATCGAAAGAGATGTTATTAATTGGATGCTTGTACGTGATTTGGTTGAATTAGAATAAGCGATCATTTCATTAAAATAAAGAAATAAATAGTAAAACTTTGATTTTATTATAATACTTTTATCTTGCTGATGCGTAATATCCCAACCTCTATTTTTTATTATAAAACTATAGATATTTATTGTTTTTTTTAAAAAAAATTCAACAACTCTCTCTTTAACAATTTGATTCTCTCAAATAGTGACAAAGACAATACAAATTTGTAGCCTAGGTGGTTCCAATCTCTGTGGGACGATATCTTAAACTTTACTATAATTTGATACAGTACGAGCAAAATATCATATACGCCCAGAGCTCGTCAAATTTTTGGCGCCGTTGCCGGGGATTGGTAAACATCTACTTCAGATTAATTTTCTTACTACTAATTTGAGATTTTTTTTTCTTTAGCTTCAAGGTTATTGTTTTCTAGTGCATGACAAGTAATAGGAAGCAATACCAAAAACAACTTTTTTTTTTTGAAAAAAGGATCCTGAAGGTCAGCTCATTCCACGCACTTTCAAATGAATTTTGACCAACCAAGTAAATTGCTTGTTGAGTTGGTAGAAGAATACTGTCAAAAGGCCATCATATGTGATTGTTATGGAGGCAACCACCAAAGCTTTGACTGCCAAACCAGTAACACATTCTCCGATGCAGATTCTAGGAGAATGAATGACCTTGAAGAATTAATTAATAAAATCAGTCAAATGTCCATTAATTGTGAATATTGTGGTGGAAGTCTATCACAATCCGGATTTTCCACGTCGGGACCATAATGGCGCCTAACATCGCACTCGCTAGGCAAGCCAACATTAAAGTCATATTCACCTTTTCCCATTACATTTTTATAGTCAAGATTTAACAAACTAAATTACACTGAAACAGATGCAGAAGTACATAATAAACCGGTTATCTATATACTATTAGCAATCCCGAAAATTGTTATCACCTAGAAACTGGTGTCACAATCCACGAACATACTAAGAATATCTACAAGCATTAGTCTGAAAGAAAAAGTACAACGGTCTCCAAAGAAGATAAAACAGGAAAATAGGAACATAGGAGTAGCCTGCGGATACCTGCAGGTCTACCTTGGGTCTCCTAGATGAATGCTTTCAACCGACCTCTTGATCAGTCACAACCAACTCCGAAATCTGCACAGAAAGTGCAGAGTGCAGCATTAGTACAACCGACCACATGTACTGGTAAGTGCCGAGCCTAACCTCGACGAGGTAGTGACGAGGTTACGGCGGGGCATTTACAATATAACTATAATAAAGCAAAAGAGGAAGTACGAAACAAAAGGAAACAGTAACTTGCAGCAAAAACAAAATACGGAACTTAATTTTCTTGCCAGTACTCAGCTATAACCAATCCTTAAGAGAGTTACAATGCTACAAAATAAACTCACAGCAGATGAAGATTACACAAACAACAAAATGATGCGGCGCGCATCCCGATCCACCATATAATCAGTAATACTGTGAACATTCACCCTTATTACTCCTGTTGCAGCGTGCAATCCGATCCCACCAGTCCACCCTTATTGCTCCTCAATATATATATCACCCTTATTCCTCCGGTTGCAGCGTGCAACCCGATCCCACCTGTCCACCCTATTACTCCTGTTGCGGCACGCAACCCGATCCCACCAGACAATCACATCTCATCCTTATTCCTCCTCAATACACCACCCTTATTCCTCCTATTATGGCGTGCAATTCGAGCCACTCGTATCTAGTCAATATCAACTTAATAACATAAAGTATCGCTAAAGAAACCAATTCCAATGCATAATCATAAGTTTCCCAACATTTTCCCCAAAAAATCAAAAACGGACCCCGGGCTCGCTTGGTCAAAACTCAAAATTCGGACCAAAACCCGATTACCCATTCACCCCGAGCCCGGATATACAATTGGAATCCGACCTCAACTTGAGGTCAAAATCCTCAAATCTCGAAATTCCTAAGTTATACCAAAAAAATCCCCAATCCCACCATGAAAAACCCTAGATTCTAGGATAAAATCTTGTAAAAAGATGTAAAAGATTGAAAGAAATGAGTTAAGAATCATTTACGTATGATTTGGGGAAGAAATAGCCTTTGGAAAATCGCCTCTTGAAGTTTATGTTTTGAAAAATGGGAGAATGAATGAAAAATCCTGTCTAAGTCCAAAGTTATCAGCTGCAGATGTCGCAATTGCGAATTGAGCTTCGCAATTGTGAAGCTCGCAAATGCGAACCTATCGCACTTCTGCTACTGTCGCAAATGCGAAGCATTTGGTCGCAATTGCGAACACCCCTTTCCGAGACACACTTCACAAATGCGAAGGTTTGTAGGCATTCGTGATGACTGCCCCTCCCCACTTCCCTCACAAATGCAAATATTTCCTCGCTATTGCGAAGATTGCATAGCCCAGCCTTTATTCGCATTTGAGATAAAAGCCTCGCAAATGCGGAGCCTGATATACTCGCAATTGCGATGCCTGATCTCATAATTGCGAGATCAGAGGCCTGCATCTGGTTCAGTTACACCAGCAAATTTTTAAGTTCCAAAATCACTCAGTAGCCTATCTGAAACTCACCCGAGCCCTCGGGATTCCAAACCAAACATGCACACAAGACTAAAAATATCGTACAAACTTACTCGTGCGATCAAATTACAAAAATAACACCTAGAACTACGGGTTTAGCACCAAAAATCATGAATTTCTCAAGAACATTTCAATATTACTATCTTCTCGACCGGACGTCCGAATCACGACAAATCAACTCCGATTTCTACCAAATTTCACAGACATGACTTATGTATTATATTAAACCTATACCGGGATCCAGAACCAAAATACAGGACCGATACCAATGAGATCAAACATTAATCAATTTCTTTAAATCCTTAGAATTTCAGTCTTAAAAGTTTCATCAAAAATTCATTTCTCGAGCTAGGGACCTCGGAATTCGATTCCGGGCATACCCTCAGGTCCCATATTTTACTACAGACCTTCCGGGACTGTCGAAACACGGGTCCGTATCCGTTTACTCAAAACATTGACCAAAGTCAACTAAAAATCACTTTTAAATCCCAAAAATTATTATTTCATAAATTTTCACATAAGGCTTTCCAGACACGCACCCAGACTATGCACGTAAATCGAGGAGAAATAAAATGAGGTTTTGAAGGCCTTGGAACACCGTATTGGGTTCTAAAACGTAAGATGACCCTTTGGGTCATCACATTCTCCACTTCTAAAACAAACGTTCGTCCTCGAACGGATATAAAAAAGTACCTGAGATGGCGAACAAGTGGGGACATCTACTCCGCATGTCCGACTCGGACTCCCAAGTAGCAGCCTCAACAGGCTGACCTCTCCACTGCACTTGAATTGAAGGGTAACTCTTCGATCTCAACTGACAAACCTGCTGGTCTAGAATGGATACCGGATCCTCCTCATAAGTCAAATCCTTGTCCAACTGGACAAAGCTGAATTCCAACACGTGGGATGGGTTACCCTGATACTTCCGGAGTACGGACACATGGAACACTAGATGAACCTTGGAGGCAACGCAAGTATATAATCCACCTCTCCCACTCTATTGAGAATCTCAAAGGATCCGATATATCTAGGTCTCAACTTTCCCTTCTTCCTAAATATCATGAAACCCTTCATGGGTGATACCCAAAGCAACACCCTCTCCCCGACCATGAATGCCACATATCGAACTCTGCGGTCGGCATAACTCTTTTGCCTGGAATGAGCTGTGCGAAGTTGATCCTGTATAATGTTGACCTTGTCCAAGGCCTCCTGTACTAGATCTGTACCCAATAACCGAGCCTCTCTCGGCTCGAACCATCCAACTGGCGACCTGCACAGTCTACCATATAAGACCTCATAAGGAACCATCTAAATGCTTGACTGGTAGCTGTTATTGTAGGCGAACTCTGCAAAGGGCAAAAACTGGTCCCACGATCCTCCGAAGTCTTTAACACAAGCGCGGAGCATGTCCTCCAAGATCTGAATAGTACGGTCAGACTGCCCGTCCTTCTGAGGATGAAATGCTGTGCTCGAACTCAACCCGCGTACTCAACTCACGCTGTACTGCCCTCCAAAATTGCGAGGTAAACTACGTACCTCGATCAGAAATGATAGACACGGGCACACCGTGAAGACGAACGATCTCCCGAATATAAATCTCTGCTAACCGCTCTGAAGAATAGGTAACTGCCACCGGAATGAAGTGCACTGACTTAGTCAGCCTATCCACAATGATCCACACGGCGTCGAACTTCCTCTGAGTCCGCAGGAGTCTAACGATAAAGTCCATAGTGATACACTCCCACTTCCACTCAGGAATCTCCATCTACTGAAGCAAAACACCGAGCTCTGGTGCTCATACTTCACCTGCTGACATTTCAGGAACCGGGCTACATAAGCAACCATATACTTTTTCATCCTCTTCCACCAATAATGCTACCGTAGGTCCTGGTACATCTTGACAGCGCCCAGGTGAATTGGATACCGAGAACTGTGAGCCTCCTCAAGGATCAACTCACGAAGCCCATCAACATTAGGCACACATACACGACCCTGCATCCTCAAAACACCGTCATTTCCAACTGTGAACTGCTTGGCACTACTGTGCCGAACTGTGTCCCTAAGGACCATCAAGTGAGGGTCATCATACTTCCGATCTCTGATATTCTCAAACAAAGAAAGACCGAGCGACTGTACATGCTAGAACACGTCCGGGCTCTGAAATATCCAACCTCACAAACTGTTTGGCCAAAGTCTGAATATCTGAAGCTAGCGGCCTCTCACCGACTGGAATGAATGCAAGGCTACCCATACTCACTGCCTTCCTACTCAAAGCATCGGCCACCACATTGGCCTTTCCCGGATGGTACAATATAGTGATATCATAGTCTTTCAATAGCTCTAAACATATCTTCTGCCTCAACTTGAGATTCTTTTTGCTTGAACAAATACTGAAGGCTGCGATGATCCGTGAAAACCTCACACGACACACCATAAAGATAGTGCCTCCAAATCTTCAGTGCGTGCACAATGGCTGCCAACTCTAAGTCATGAACATGGTAATTCTTCTCATGAATCTTCAACTGACGAGACGCATATGCAATCACCCTGCCCTCCTGCATCAATACCGCTCCGATCCCAACACGGGAGGCATCATAATATACAGTGTAAGATCCTAAACCTGATGGTAATACCAACACCAGTGTTGTAGTCAAAGCTGTCTTGAGCTTCTGAAAGCTCGCCTCACACTCGTCCGACCATCTGAACGGGGCACCCTTCTTGGTTAACCTGGTCATCAGGGCTCCTATAGACGAAAATCCCTCCACAAACCGACGTTAATAACCCGCCAAACCCAAGAAACTCCTGATCTCCATAGCTGTAGTGGGTCTAGGCCAGTTCTTGACTGCCTCAATCTTCTTAGGATCTACCTGAATACCCGTTGTTGACACGACGTGACCCAAAAAGTGACTGAATCCAACCAAAACTCGCACTTCAAAAATTTAGCATATGACTAAATGTCCCTCAAAGTCTGGAGCACTATCCATAGGTGTTGCTCGTGCTCCTCCCGGCTGTAGGAGTATATCAAAATGTCATCAATAAACACAATCACAAATGAATCCAAGTAAGGCTTGAACACTCGGTTCATCAACTCCATAAATTCTTGGGGCATTGGTCAACCCAAAGGACATCACCAAAAACTCATAGTGCCCATACCGCGTCCGAAAAGCTGTCTTAGGGACGTCGGATGCCCTAATCCTTAACTGGTGGTAGCTAGATCTCAAGTCAATCTTCGGAAACACCTTGACACCCTGAAGCTGATCAAACAAATTATCAATCCTTGGCAACAGATACTTGTTTTTGATAGTGACTTTGTTCAACTGCCGATAGTCTATACACATCCTCATAGACCCATCCTTCTTCTTCACAAACAACACTAATGCACCCCAGGGCGAGACACTAGGTTTAATGAAGCCCTTATCAAGCAAATCCTGCAACTGTTCCTTTAATTATTTCAACTTTGGTGGGGCCATCCGATATGGCGGAACAGAAATGGTTGAGTGCCCGGAGTTAAGTCAATACAAAAGTCGATATCCCTGTCGGGTGGCATCCCCGGCAGGTCTGCAGGAAATACCTCAGGAAACTGACAAACAACAAGCACAGAATCCATAGAAGGAACCTCAGCACTAAAATCACAAACATAAGCCAAATAGGCCAAACATCCCTTCTCGGCCATACGCCTAGCCTTCATATAAGAAACAACCCTGCTGGAAGAATGGCCAGGAGTCCCCCTCCACTCTAATCGAGGAAACACCAATAAGGCTAAGGTCACTATCTTGGCATGACAATCCAAGATAGCGTGATAAGGCGACAACCAATCCATGCCCAATATAATATCAAAATCAACCATATCAAGAAGAAAAAGGTCAACACCGGTCTCAAGACCCTCAATAACGACCACACACGAACGATAAACACGATCTACTACAATGGCCTCCCCCACAGGCGTGGACACATATACATGGGTACTCGAAGAATCGTGGGGCACAAACAAATATGAAGCAAAATAAGATGACACATAGGAGTAAGTAGACCCCGGATCAAATAGAACTGAAGCATCTCTACTACAAACTGAAACAGTACCTGTGATAACAGCATAGGAGGACTCAGCCTCAGGCCTGGCTGGAAAGGCATAACATCGGGGCTGGGCCTCGCCACCCTAAACTATGTCTCTGGGACGACCTCTTACTGGCAAGCATCCACCTCTAGCGGCATGGTCTCCACCTCTAACAATCTGGCCCCTACCTCTGGACCCCTGCCTCTGGCTCGCTGGGCAGGCGGTGCAGCAACTGGTGCCGGAACCATGGCACGAGAACTTGGGTACTGAGGCTGAACACCCAATAATCGCGGACAGGTCCTCCGAATATGCCCATAATCACCACACTCAAAGCACCCATCCTGATACTGTGGCTGTGAAAATTGAGACTAACCCTGACGAGCCGGATGACCACGATAATAACTCTGAAGAAGAGGTGCTCTAATAAGAGCTGGTGGGGCACTATAGGCTGGTTGAGTAGAAGGAGGCACATAAGAACCACGACTCCCAAAAGCACCGTGAGATACTTGAAGTGCTGAATGAAATGGCCTAGGAGGATGGACTCTACCAAAAGCACGCCTGCCTCCAGATGAGGCTCCACTGAACACACCGAAATGACGAGGTCTCTTGTCTGACCCCTAACCTCCCTGTCCAAGAACCATCTTGACTCGCCTGGCCACATTAGCCACATCCTGGAAAGAAATCTCGCACCCAATCTCCTTAGTCATCTTCAATCTAATAAGCTGAGGAAGACCCTCAATAAACCTCCTCACCTTCTCTCTCTCTGTGGGGAGCAAAAGAATAGCATGTCGAGCCAAATCCATAAAACGAGTCTCATACTAGGTGACCGTCATACTGCCCTGTTGGAGACGCTCAAACTAAAGGCGGTGCTCCTCTCTCGTAGTAATAGGCATAAACTTCTACAAGAAGATATGTGAGAATTGATCCCAAGTAAGAGTAGGCGACCCAACTGGTCTAGTCAACAAATAATCCCTCCACCATTTCTTGGCGGAACCTGTCATCTGGAAAGCAACAAAATCGACCCTATTGGTCTCCAATATACCCATGTTTCGAAGAACCTCATGAAAACTATCGAGATACTCCTGGGGATACTCTGAAGTAGCACCACTGAAATGAATTGGAAAAAGCTTGGTAAACCTATCCAACCTCCACAAAGCCTCGGAAGACATAGTTGCCCAATCATCGGGCTGTGCTGCAACAACCTGCTAAACTACCCCGACTAGATGAGCTGTTGGGGTCTGGAACTGGGGAGCTATCTGCTCCGGAGTATGAGTGGCAGGAGTCTGGGCTCCTCCTCCAGCCTGAGATACAACTGGTTCCATGAGGAATGCGCCAGTCTGGGCCACACACTCCGTAAGGCCCACTAATCGGACCAAAGCATATTGGAGCAGTGGGGTGGCAATGAACCCCTCAGGGACCTGATCTGGTCCAACGGGAATAGCCTGAGTTGGACCCTCCTCATCGAACTCAACCCGAGGCTCCACGGCTGGGGCTGCTGCTTGGGCTCTGGGATGAACCCTGCCCCTTCCTCTGTCTCTAGCACGGCCTCAACCTCTGCCCCTCGTAGGGGCTGCTGCTGGAGGATCCGGCTGATGATCAGCGGAAGAAGCGGTACGGGTTCTCGCCATCTGTGAGAGAATAAGAGTAGAAGAGTTCAATCAGTATCGGTATAACAAGAATCACACGACATATTTGAATAAAAGTAAATTTTGTTCCTAGACCTCATAGCCTCTGGGAGATAAGTACAGACGTCTTCGTACCAATCCCCCAGACTCAACCAATCTTGTTCATGAATTGTGAGACCTAGGCAACCTAGGGCTCTGGTACCAAGTTGTCACGACCTGGATTTCCCACCGTCGGGACCATGATGGCGCATATCATCTCACTCGCTAGGCAAGCCAACATTAGAATCATATTCACCTTTTCCCATTACATTTTTATAGTCAAGATTTAACAAACTAAATTACGCTGAAATAGATGCAGAAGTACATAATAAACCGGTTATCTATATACTATTAGCAATCCCGAAAATTGTTATCACCTAGAAACTGGTGTCACAATCCACGAACATACTAAGAATATCTACAAGAATTAGTCTGAAAGAAAAAGTACAATTGTCTCGAAAAAAGATAAAATAGGAAAATAGGAACATCGGAGGAGACGCCAGGGCCTGCGGACTACCTTGGGTCTCCTAGATGAATGCTTGCAACCGACCTCTCGATCAGTCACAACCAGCTCCGAAATCTGCACAGAAATTGCAGAGTGAAGCATCAGTACAACCGACCCCATGTACTGGTAAGTGCCGAGCCTAACCTCGACGAGGTAGTGACGAGTTTACGGCGGGGCATTTACAATATAACCTGCATACAGTTTATAATAAAGCAAAAGAGGAAGTAGGAAAAAAAGGAAACAGTAACTTGCAGCAAAAATAAATACGAAACCCAATTATCTTGCCAGTACTCATCTATAACCAATCCTTAAGAGAGTTACAATGCTATAGAATAAACTCACAGCAGATGAAGATTACACAAACAACAAAATGAGGCGGCGCACATCCCGATCCGACCATATAATGAGTAATACTGTGAACATTCACCCTTATTACTCATGTTGCGGCGTGCGACCCGATCCTACCAGTCCACCCTTATTGCTCTTCAATATATATATATCACCCTTGTTCCTCCTATTGCAACGTGTAACCTGATCCCACCTGTCCATCCTTATTACTCTTGTTGCGGCGCACAACCTGATCCCACCAGACAATCACATCTCACCCTTATTCCCCCTCAATACACCATCCTTATTCCTCCTGTTGCAGCGTGCAACCCGATCCCACCATATAATCACCAATCACACGATGAGAACAAGTATTTCACAATTTAGCTCAAAACCCTCTACAACATTTATGCCTCAAACCAATGCAAACGGAAATCTATAAAATTATGAAGCTTCATCAATTAATACTACACTGCGAACTCAGGCAAAATGTACCATGAGACACCGATAAACCCACTTAAACCAATAATGTGATACCATGAACTACAGAACAATTAATGCCTTCAATAAAGAAAACAACATCTAACAAGAATCAATTAAACATGGAAGCACCAATAAGCACGTAACAGTTAAGGCAAGAAAACAATATATATTAGGAACGGGGAAGGGAACCGACTAAACAGATAATTTGGCGATGCATAGGTACTCGTCACCTAACCTATACACCACACACATGAATTTTCACATAATAATTAAGTCGGGAATTCCTAATCCCTCAAGTCGAAGTTATACACCACGCTTACCTCAATCCGACGGCCAACTCAACGTTCAATTACCACTTTTCCTCTATTATTCACCTTCGAACCACTTGTATCTAGTCAATATCAACTTAAAAACATCAATTATCGCTAAAGAAACAAATTCCAATTCATAATCATAAGTTTCCCAACATTTTCCCAAAAAGTCAAAAATCGACCCCGAGCTCGCTTGGTCAAAACCAAAATTCGGATCGAAACCCGATTACCCATTTGCCCCGAGCCCGGATATACAATTGGTTTTGGAATTCGACTTCAATTTGAGGTCTAAATCCCTAAATCTCGAAATTCCTAAGTTCTACCCAAAAATCCCCAATCTCACCATGAAAAAACCCTAGATTCAAGGATGAAATCTTGTAAAAAGATGTAAAAGATTGAAAGAAATGAGTTAATAATCATTTACCTATGATTTGAGGAAGAAATAGCCTTTGGAAAATCGCCTCTTGAATTTTAGGTCTTGAAAAATGGGAGAATAAATGAAAATTTCCGTCTAAGTCCAAAGTTATCAGCTGCAGATGTCGTAATTACGACCCGAGTTTCGCAATTGCGAAGCTCGCGAAGGGTATCGCAAATGTGAACCTGTCGCATTTCTGCTGCTGTCGCAAATGCAAACCATTTTGTCGCAATTGCGAAGACCCCTTTCCTAGACACACTTCGCAAATGCGAAGGTTTGTTGGCATTTGCGATGACTGCCCCTCCCCACTTACCTCGCAAATGCGAATATTTCCTTGCAATTGCGAAGACTGCATGGCCCAACCTTTATTCGCATTTTCGGAGCCTGATATACTCGCAATTGCGATGTCTGATCTCGCAATTACGAGATCAGAGGCATACATCTGGTTCAGTTACACCAGCAAATTTCTAAGTTCCAAAATCACTCTGTAGCCTATTCGAAACTCATCCGAGCCCTCAGGACTCCAAACCAAACATGCACACAAGACTAAAAACATCATACGAACTTTATCGTGCGATCAAATTACAAAATAACACCTAGAACTACAGGTTTAGCACCAAAACTCATGAATTTCTCAAGAACATTTCAATATTATTATCTTCTCAACCGGACGTCCGAGTCACATCAAATCAACTTCGATTTTTACCAAATTTCACAGACATGACTTATGTATTATATTAAACCCATACCAGGCTCCGGAATAAAAATTCAGGAACGATACCAACGAGAACAAACATTAATCAATTTCTTTAAATCCTTAGAATTTCAGCCTTATAATTTTCATCAAAAATTCATTTCTCGAGCTAGGGACCTCGGAATTCAATTTCGGGCATACGCCCAGGTCACATATTTTACTGCGGACCTTTCGGGACCGTCAGAACATGAGTCCGGATCCGTTTACTCAAAACATTGACCAAAGTGAACTAAAAATCACTTTTAAATTCCAAAAAATATTATTTCATAAATATCCACATAAAGGCTTTTCGGACACGCACCCGTACTACGCACGCAAATCGAAGAGAAATAAAATGAGGTTTTGAAGGCCTCGAAACACTGGATTGGATTCTAACACGTAAATGACCCTTTGGGTCATCACAAAGTCACCTTACTCATGAATGCCAACTAGGTAATTTCTATTTTTTAGGTTTATCTAATGAACAATCTAATGTTGTTTCTAGTTCTTGCAGGCTTACTGATTCTAGTGAATATGACTGTAGTCCAGAGTGCAATCAATATTCACAAAAGAATCAAATTATAGAGAATCAATTACATCAAGAGGAGGATGTAAACTTGAAAAAAGTTGTGCATAATTTCATAGAAAATATCGATGAAAAATATGCACAGAATCATAAAGCCATTATGGATCTAACAATAAAAGTAAATCAATTAGTAATTATGGAAATCTCCTTGAATTTTTGTGGCGGGCTTTTAAATAAAATTGCATCTTGTGAGGATGGACCAATTGATAAAAAAATTGAGCTATGTGAGAAAGAATCTACCACTCAGGGTAAAAATTATGACCCAATCGAGAAGGCTGACAATAAAGGTTTGGTTGAATATAATTCAATAGGTGATGAGTGTTTACTCCAATTTTCTTATTTACATAAATTGATTAATTTGGAAAAAATGAGAATGAAGAGGTCATCATACACAAAAACAAAATTTTCATGGACTATCATTCTTCAATTTATTTTGATCATTATGACTTTGTGGATTTTGTTATTGGAGATTTTCATAAAAATGCATGGAATAATTCTCATGAAAAATGCAGAATGGAGTTAAGGTTCAACATGTACTATTATTTGCCTGCTAGAGACAAGGCCGAGAACGATCGGGATGTTAGAAAGAAGAAAATATTTGGTGATTTTCTTTTCTTTGTTCAGTTCTTTGCAATGGTCGTAATGTTTTGAACTGAACACTTTCTAAAATTTGTAGTACATAAGTCGGCTAAAAACTTGATTTTTCTGAGAATGAGATTTTTAAAAATGGGATTTAATTGAGTATCATACATATGTTGTATGAATATTTTTACAATATCATATTTATTTATTGGTGATTAGAATTATAATGTTTGTTGATCCCAAGTGTATTGTGTTGTCAGGTAATGTTATCAAGTTCTCCTCAATCAATCCAAAATCCTACTCCGCAATGCCTTTGCCGCTTGACTCGGCCACCAAACACTCCGAATCTATACAAAATTAATATATTATCATCAATATACACTAAATGAATGAATCCCACATGAAAATTATCAAATTAGACCAAAAATCCCGAATTCAATCAAACTCGGCCCGCGGGCCCACGTCTCGAAATCCGATAAAATTTACAAAACTAGAAAAACGCTGAGCACCTTATCTTGGAGCTATTTCCTTATTTACTTGCTTTACACTGTTATGAACTGCTATTGGTGTTGGACCCGATTTATATTCCAGCTCGTCACTGCTTTCAACCTAAGGTTAGGTTTGTTACTTACTCAGTACATGGGGTCGGTTGTACTGATATTACACTTCTGCACATTGTGTGCAGATGTTGGCTGCAGCTGTCTCTATGTTCGGTGGTTGCTGGATTTGAAGATGTACCCGCATCCCTGTTGCAGCTGCCTCCGTTGTTCGGGATAGCCTTAGATTAAATCGTGTTGTTTATATACTTTTCAAACAAACTATGAATTTATATCATTTTCACTTTATAAACTCTATTCTTAGAAGCTCATGATATTTGTACTACCAGTCCTCGGAAAATATAATAGATCCAGATAATTTATTTTGATTAATTGACTTATTAATGTTATTAGAATTGGATAGTTATTAGTTGGCTTACCTAGCGAGTTGGGTTAGGTGCCATCACGACTAGTGGATTTTGGATCGACAATTCCAAGTGTATTGTGTTGTCAAGTTATGTTGCCAAGTTCTCCTGCTTATTTGAAAATCTAGAACTTGTCTTGAATGTGGTTTGAGGCGAAATTTTAGGTAGATTTTTGAGTTGAGAAATGAAAGTAAGCCTTCCTTGTTGAACCATTATCTAAATTAACCTGCCTTACTTATATTTATCCCTTGTCAGCCCCCTTGAGCCTAGAAAAAATTATCCCTTATTTTTTTGATAGCCATACTTTAACCCTTAGCCTATTTTTATTATCGCTTCTATTTTTTCACCCTATCTCCTTTCTGGCGCTTTAAAATTATAAAAAACTAAGCGTCATGGAGTTGTAGTGGAAGGAAGAGATAGATGATTGTTGGGTTTAATTATCTTTTGAGAATGTTGTCATGTGACTTTAAAAGAAATAAATTGTTGCATGTAAAAAAAAAGAAATTATAGCAACATAGAGAAGTTTGACAACTGCAAAAAAAAAAGGGGGCAAACAAGAAAAATAGTGAAAGAGTTTAGAATGGAGAGATAATGAAAAAAAAGGGAGGTTAAATTATTTTAGAAAAAAGGAAGACAATTGTACTTAATTGTTAAAAGTATTGTGGTGCTTATAAGGGACTTCAGTCACTTTATCCATACACATCTTACCTGTCCATGTACTTACAATACAACCTTATTGAGGCCCTACATGATTTCAACTCAAAGACTCCTATATTAGTGGAGAACCAAATGATAGTCAAGCTTAAGGAAATATTTCAGTAGCTTGAGATACTTCTTTGTTGAGAGTGAGCGAATTTTTTAATGTCCTTCTTTGTTTTGTATTGATATGTTGTGATTTATGAGCATCTCTCTTCATTTGGTGAGACACACCTGGGATTAAAAAGTATTATAATTTTGATTCTCATTAAATGAACATGGATACGGTTAAAGATATTTGAACTTGTAGCTTGATCTTGGTTATATTCTTGTTTTCCGAAAGTTCTCATAATTTAACTTAAAAAATTTGCCGCTATTTTATTTTGTGTACTTTGCTCGAGGACAAGCAAACGTTCAAGTATGGGGGTATTTGATAAGTATAAATTGTGTATGTTTTAAGTATATATAATATTAAATAAATAAATATTTTATTTCTAAATATATTACTTTTTGTTCAATATTTATATAAATCTAATAAGTACTGCAGGGAAATAAAAAGAACAGAAAAATGAATACAAAAGCAAAGAAAGAGACCAGGGATGACATCCGTGGGAAGAAACAGTTGGAGAAAATTGAGCAACTCTGACCAAGAATGACATCCCAGACCACATCCCTGGCCAAGGATGACATTCTTGAAAATTTATGCTTGTGCTTGTCCCTATAAAAAGGGCGTAAACTTCAAATGAAGGGAAGAACCATTTTTGTGCGGAAAACACCAACTTTAATTAGCTTTGTTTTAATTTGAAAAGTTATTTCTTTTATTATGGGAATAGTATTTTTTTTTAATCTTTTCTCCATAATGGAGTAATTTTCTTTGGTTGGGATACTAGATGAAGCTATAAAAGTGTTATAATAATTATCTTAATTTTATTATCTTCTTATGTTGAGATTTTCTCTTTATCGTCTTTATACGCCAAGGTATTTGATATTAATTATATCTAATGTTAGATATAATTATATCCACTTACCAAAATCTTTATCTTGTTATTTTGTTTCTTATTCGGGAGATAAGAAAGATTTAAACAAGTTTAATAATTTAGCAAAGGCTAATCGAAAGAGGCTTTTTTCACTTGGTGCACTCAACTAAGATAATTCTTGTTTGAAGCCATTACTCTAATTGGTTAACCACACTAATCGAAAGAGGTGTTATTAGTCAATTATTATTTAATGTCACTAACTGTCAATAAATTGATAACACTAAGTGCGATCGGTGCTATTTATACATTGTTGTTATGTGGAGTAATTGTCTTTAAAATAAGTGGTCATTCTTTAAACAAGGTCTCTGTTTAACTGTTAACCAACTAACTACATTAATCGAAAGATGTGTTATTAATTGGATGTTTGTATGTGATTTGGTTGAATTAGAAATAAGCGATCATTTCATTAAAACAGAGAAATAAATAGTAAAACATTGATTTTATAATAATACTTTTATCTTGATGATTCGCAATTTCCCAACCTCTATTTTTTTTAATTATAAAACTATAAATATTTATTATTTTCAACAACTCTCTCTTTCCCAATTTGATTCTCTCAAATAGTGAGAAATACAATACAAATTTGTAGCCTAGATGGTTCCAATCTTTGTGGGACGATGTCTTAAACTTTACTATAATTTGACAGATTACGAGCAAAAAGTCATAAACACCCAGATCTCATAAGGGATCGAAGTACCTCAGGTTGGCATCGAGGGAGTACCAGCTGCAGACCCCATCGACGTCAGCTCCCACGTCGCCCTAAATGCTAATTTGGGCGTCGACCCCGAAAACAGCGTCCGCGGAGACGTTTGACCAGCCGGTCAAGATGCACAGGGTGGTGAAGACGGCGGAGTCAGCCTTCGATTGATATTTAAAATGCTGCAAGCTCAACAAGCTGCAATAGTGCAACTTCAAAACTAGAACCGGGCTTCGAGTAGAGCTGAACCAGAGCCCTCACTGGAAGTTGTTCACAGGGCCGAACAAGTACCGGAGAGATCAAACGCCAACGAATCGGGGATTGACCCCACCATTATGAAAATGCTCGAGGAGCTCATAAAGCGAATAAAATCATGGGAAAAGAAGATCGAGGCAAATGACAAAAACGTAGAAATATACAACTCCCGAGTAGATCAGATTCCGGAGGACCCTCCGATCCTGAAAGGTTTGGATTCGAAGAAGTTCGTGCAAAAGACTTCTCCTAAACCCATCCCGGAGAAATTTCGCATACCAGAAATTCCCAAATATAATGGAACTACCGACCCCAATGAGCATGTCACCTCATACACATGCGCCATAAATGGGAATGATTTGGAGGACGGTGAGATTGAGTCCGTTTTGCTAAAGAAGTTCAGAGAAACTTTATCGAAGGGCGAAATGATATGGTACCACAATCTGCGCCCAATTCCATTGATTGCTTTGCCATGCTCGCAGATTCCTTCGTCAAAGCACACGTTGGAGCAATAAAGGTCAAGAATAGGAAGTCGGACCTCTTCAAAGTGATGCCGAAAGACAACAAAATGTTAAGAGAATTTGTATCTCGGTTCTATATGGAACGTATGGACCTACCCTCGGTCACAGATAACAGGGTCATCCAAGCTTTCACTCAAGGTTTGAATGTAAGAAGTTTGGTGGCCTCATGACATATAAAGAAAAATTTGATTGAGTATCCAGTTGTGACCTGGGCCGATATGCATAATCGGTACCAGTCAAAAATCAGGGTCGAGGATGATCAATTGGGAGCTCCTTCCGATTCCGCTTATCCAAATAGGCCCGTCGACAGAATTCAAAGGGACATTGACAGAGAACCCTGATCGAACAGAGATCGGTACCAACAATACGGTGGAGATCGTAGGAACAACGACTCCGTACGCATCCCAGTTCAAAGTGATTGAAGGAACGATCGAGGACAAAGCTCCCGAGAGCTCACGAGTAAGGGTGGTTTCGATAAACATGTCGATCTCACAAAAGCACCACGACTATCAGAATACAACTTCAGCGTCGATGCATCAATTATTGTATCGGCCATTGGGCAGATCAAAGATACCAGTTTTCCTCAACCCCCACAAACCGATCCGACCTAGAGGAAACCAAATCAGATATGAAAATACCATGACACTCATGGTCATAGGACGGAGGACTGCAGATAGCTAAGAGAGGAGGTAGCCCATTTGTTCAACGAGGGCCACCTTTGAGAACTCTTGAGTGACCGAGCTAAGAACCACTTCAGAGATAGGGATGCAAACATGAAGAACGAACAGGAAGAACCACAACATGTGATTCACATGATCGTCGGTGGGGTCGATATTCCACAGGGACCCGTGTTCAAGCGCATCAAGGTGTCGATCACCAGGGAAAAGCAAACTCGAGACTATGTGCCAGAAGGGACCTTATCCTTCAATGACGAGGATGCATAGGAGATCTCACAAACCCAAAATGACGCACTGGTAATATCTCTCCTTATGAAAAAAATTCAAGTTAAACGTATTTTTATTGATCCAGGAGTCTCGGCCAATATTACTCGATCAAGGGTCGTAGAGCAGCTCGGTCTACAGGATCAAATTGTGCCAGCAGTTCGGGTTCTTAACAGCTTCAACATGGCGATTGAAACTACCAAAGATGAAATTATCTTGCCAGTAAACGTAGTCAGGGCCATTTAAGAAACAAAGTTTCATGTGATCTAGGGCAATATGAGATACAACGCCCTAATCGGAAGGCCCTGGATTCACAACATGAGGGCAGTACCTTCGACCCTTCATCAAGTTCTGAAGTTCCCGACACTGGAGGGAGTAAAAATTGTGTACGGGGAGAAACCTACCGCCAAGGAGATGTTTTCAATCGATGAAGTAATACCAGTGCCTCTCATATGGAAAGGGATCAGAGTTAAAGGGAAAGTAGGAGGTCAAATAGCAACCACAGGTACCAGCCTCGACCTAATCGGAGAAGTAGGGGGCAGACGAGGATGATGAGCATTGGATCCCCCGATCTTTCATAATTCCCAATGACTCTGATGCCATAAAATCAACAGTCGAAGAGCTGGAACAAGTCATACTGGTCGAGTACCTACTCGAACGAAAGGTATACATGGGAATAGGGTTAACTCGCAAGCTCAGGAAAAAACTCATTAAATTCCTTTTAGATAATATAGATTGCTTTGCTTGGTCCCACCTTGATATGACAGGGATCCCACCGGACATCACTACCCATCGATTGAGCTTGGACCTGAAGTTCCGTGCAGTAAAACAAAAGAGAAGGCCCCAGTCCGAGGTTAAGCATGCATTCATCAAGGATGAGGTGACCAAACTTCTCAAAATAGGGTCCATTCGAGAAGTAAAATATCCCGAATGGTTAGCAAACATAGTGGTAGTCCTTAAGAAGGAAAATAAACTTAGAATGTTAGTAGATTATAAAGACTTGAACAAAGCATGCCCAAATGATTCTTTTCCTCAGCCGAATATCAATCATATGATCGATGCCACGACTGGCCATGGGATTCTCAATTTTCTCGATGCCTACTCGGGGTACAATCAAATACAGATGAACCCGTAAGACTAGGAAAAGACTTCATTCATCACTAAATACGACACCTATTGTTATAATGTAATGCCGTTCGAACTTAAAAATGTTGGTGCAACTTATCAACGCCTAGTAAATCGAATGTTCGAAGAACAAATAGGAAAAGTAATGTAAGTTTATATTGATGATATGTTAGTTAAGTCCCTACGAGCAGAGGACCATTTGAAACATTTGTAGGAGACTTTCGACATACTAAAAGTACAACATGAAGCTCAACCCGGAGAAGTGTGCATTTGGGGGTTTATTCAAGCAAGTTCCTCAGCTTCATGGTATCAAATCGGGGGATCGAGATCAACCCAGATAAAATCGAAACCATCGAAGATATCACGGTCATAGATAATGTCAAGGCCGTACAAAAGTTAACAGGGCACATAGCTACCCTAGGGCGATTCATCTTGAGGTCCTTAGATAGAAGTCACCGTTTCCTCTCACTGCTTAAGAAGAAGAGTAATTTTGCATGGACCCCGGAATGCCAACAAGACTTAGAAAAACTAAAACTATACCTATCAAGACTGCCACTGCTTCACACTCCGAAAGCGGACGAGCAACTCTACTTATACTTAGCAGTCTTGGAAATCGCGATAAAGGGGGTCCTAGTTCGAGAAGATCAAGGTACACAATTCCCTGTTTATTGTGTTAGTCGGACCTTGGGTGAGGTCGAGACCAGGTACCCACACTTAGAAATATTACGCTTGCCTTAATAAGCGCCTCCAGGAAATTAAAATCATATTTCCAATGTCACCCAATTTGTGTTGTAACTACCTATCCTCTACGCAATATTTTGCACAAACCCGAACTCTCGGGTCGATTGGCCAAATGGTTCGTCGAGATCAGTGGGTATGAATCGAGTATCAACTTCGAACGACCATCAAGTCTCAAATCTTAGCAGACTTTGTGGCCGACTTCACGCCAGCCCTCGTACCCGAGGTCGAAAAGGAACTATTATTAAAATTTGGTACATCATCGGGGATGTGGACCCTCTTCATAGAAGGCTCTTCTAATGTGAAGGGGTCCGGGTTGGGAATCATTTTGAAGCCACCCACGGGTAATACAATTAGACAATCTATCAGAACTTTGAAATTAAATAATAATGAGGTCGAGTATGAGGCCATGATTGCAGGTCTCGAGCTGGATAAAAGTTTGGGAGAAGAGGTCATCGAGGCCAAATATGATCCCTACTTGTGGTAAACCAAGTCAACAGGACTTTCGAAGTCTGAGAAGACCGAATGCAGAGGTACTTGGACAACCTACAGGTGACTCTACATCGATTTAAAGAGTGAACCTTACAACATGTACCTCGAGAAAAAAATAGCGAGGCTGATGCCCTTGCAAACTTGGGTTCCTCTGTCGAAGATTATGAACTTAGTTCGGGGACTTTCATACAACTCTCGAGATTGGTAATCGAAGAAGGCCACGCCGAAATAAATTCTACAAGTCTGACATGGGATTGGAGAAACAAGTATATCGAATATCGAAAGAACTGAATGCTCCCATCATACCCAAAAGAGTCAAGAACTCTACGCACAAAGGCAGCACAGTTCACTCTGGCCGAGGACGGAACGCTATCTAGGAGGACGTTTGATGGAAAATTGGCCATATGTTTGGGACCAAGAGACACCGACTACGTCCTACGAGAGATTCACGAAGGCACTTGTGGAAATCATTCTTATGCCGAGTCATTGGTTCACAAAGTTATCAGAGCAGGGTACTATTGTGCCAATATGGAAAATGATACAAAAGAGTTCGCCAGAAAGTACGACAAATGTCAAAGGTATGCGCCGATGATTCACCAGCCCGGGGAACAACTTCACTCGGTCTTATCCCTACGGCCATTCATGCAATGGGGGATGGACATCGTCATCCCTCTCCCATCGGCCCCAGGTAAAGCTCAATTTATTTTATTTTTGACTAATTATTTTTCTAAGTGGGTTGAAGCACAGGATTTTGAAAAAGTTAGAGAAAAAGAAGTCATAGATTTCATTGAGACCACATTATATGTTGATTTGGGTTGCCTGTCGAGATTGTGTATGATATTGGAAAGTAGTTCATCGGCAGCAAAGTGACAAAATTTCTAGAGGATCACAAGATTAAAAGGATTCTATCGACATCATATCATCCCAGTGGGAACGAACAAGCCGAATCGACCAACAAGACCTTTATTCAAAATCTCAAGAAGAGATTGACCGACACTAAGGACCAATCTTCTACCTTTTAAAATTAGGGACTTGGTACTGGAAAAGTCACCCCTCAACACTCGAAATACGAATGAAGGAAAACTAGATCCAAATTGGGAGGGACCATATCAAGTCCTCAACATCATCGGTAAAGGATCTTACAAGCTCGGCACAATGAACGACGAGCAATTACCGAACAATTGGAACGTCACGCTCCTAAAACGATACTACAACTAAGGTACGACCTTTCTATTTTCCTTTTTATTTTAAACTAACCAATTGCAGGTGTTCAATCAGGGACAATGATGTATTCTTTAACACGGGGTCTTTAGGTCTGAAAGCACGCGTTGCACTCTTTTTCCCTTTGACCGATTTTTATCCCAGGTGGGTTTTTCTGGAGAAGTTTTTAACGAGGAAACCATTGTTCGTGCTAACTTAGAGCAATTCAAGAATATTCGATGCTTCTTTACAATTAACCTTGAATACTAGGGGGCATCACCCTTGGATGTCAACTTTTGTTGCAAGGAAATTACTTTGTGACAGTGGGGTCTCGATAGATAAATTTTCTAAGGGCCAAACCGTCGAATGAACCTTGCCCATATAGGTTGCTCGAGACCCGACATCAAACATGTACGCATGTATAATCATCCATTAAGAGAAGTATTTTTCCTTGCCAATATCTCATGTCCTAGAAAACTTATACTTTACAATTTCATATTCTCGATCTATTGTGAAAACAGGCTTAAGGGCCAACGATAACAGAAGTTCGAACAACTAACCCCACACTCGAGAACTACCGTCTGAAAAATAGACGAGGTCAAATTATCAAAATTTTGAGATTATAAGACCTTAAAGGCGACCCTCGAATTTTATAGGCCACGACCACACCACTCGGGGACTACCCCACTCCGGGGCTGACACTTCGGGCAAGCTCGAAGTGAAATGGGAAAATAATCCTAAGAGGAAAGTCCCTAATAAAAGGCTACGGCCGAATTAACACGGTTCAGAGACGTCTGAATTCCGTAATAAAACAGGCCTTAGAATACTTTTACAAACCGGTTAAACATGCTACCCTCGGCAAAATTACAAAGGGCTTCGATAATATCGAGCCTCAAAAATCCTAATGGGTACAAAATCGTTCGAACTCCCGAACAATTCCTTATTTCATGCTAAGGCATAACAAATATTAAATAATAAAAAATACTTTTCAAGTCGAAAAGGGGAAAAAAGCCATTCTTTTTACAAAGGCCACATCGGCCTAATATAAAAGCCTAAGGGACATCTTTTGTTTGAGTTCGAGAAATCATCCTCACTCAATTAAAGCCTAAGTGTTTCCCTACTTCGAGTTCCAGAAAGAACTTACTCGGTCATAAAAACTATACTAGTTCGGTTTTGATTAAAATTACCAAAGCCTCGAATCTATAGATACAATTTCATAAGGCATAAATGTGTAACGACCCGGCCGGTCGTTTCTTGAGATTATCCCCTTTTCACCGATTTATGATTTATCATATATTGCTTAGCCTGTTTATTTTGTGTTGGTTGGATGGTTTGGGTTCGGAGTGGTCGTGGTGAGAATTGAGACACTTAGTCTCTTAAATTAGCTTAATAGTTGAAAAAGTCAACTAGGAGTTGACTTATTAGTAAACGACCTCGGAATGCGGATTTTATGGATCGGATAACTTCGTTAGGTGATTTGGGACTTAGGAGTGTGTTCGGATTGAAGTTTTGATGTCCAGTGTAGAATTAGGCTTGAATTGGCGAAAGTTAGTTTTTGGCGATTTCCGGACGGCAGCGGAAAATAGGCTATCAGGGTCGGAATAGGATTCCAGAAGTTGGGGAAGGTTCGTAATGTCATTTTGGATATATGTGCAAAATTTCAGGTCAATCGGATGTGTTTTGGTTGGTTTCAGCATCATTGGCGAAATTTAGAAGTTTCAAAGTTCATAGGCTTGAATTTGATATAATATTTGTGTTTTCGTGTTGTTTTTGGTGTTTCAAAGGCTCGGCTAAGTTTGAATGATGTTATGGGGTGTGTTGGTAGGATTGGTTGAGGTCACGGGGGCCTCGGGTGTATTTCGGATGCTCAAACGGGCACTTTTTGGCCTTAAGAAGTCTGTTATTTTCTGGTGTTTTAGCAGCAGTGATGCGATTGCGTGGAATCATCCGCGATCGCGTAGAGTAAAATAGTGGGCCATGCATTTTTTTTCTATGCGAGCGTGTGGTTAGGATTGCGATCGCATAGGTTGAGCAGGTGAAGCAGTGCGATCGCGTGGGCTGTGGTGCGATCGCATAGAGGTTCTGAGGCGCGTGTGTGGGATGGTCATTTGTTATATGCGATCGTGTCTATTGGTATGCGATCGCGTATAGTGGTGTGGGATGTGCATCGCGATCGCGTGGTTGAGTCGCGATCGCACTGAAGGGATTTTAAGTGCTGGGCAGAATGTTTTAAAGGCCCTATTTGCGAGATTAGCTCATTTGTTTCCTCCATTGTTGAGCGAGTTGAGAGCTATTTGAGAGGGCTTGAAGAAGAAATCAAAGGGTCTCACTTGGAGGTAAGGTTTTCAACTTAATAACTCGTTTCTATATCGTTTTCTAAGTAATTAAGCCGGAAAACTATTGAAATTAAACCCAAATTTGGGGAGGTTAGGTGCATGGGATTGGAATTTCCTTTGAGGAATTAAGTGGGAAATTGCTGTCCGATTTCAGTGTTCTTGGAATGTATAGAATCGTGGGAGGTCGAGGATTCTAGTGATGTAAATTTTATCGAATCCCGAGACGTGGGTCATTCATTCAGGCCTCCTCGGTCAGGCCACCCAGCCTATAGTGGTGCATCTTCGGGGCATGGTCCCCGCGGTGTTTAGCCCGGCCATTCTTCATTCGGTGCCCTTCTAGCCCAGAGTGCAGCTCAAGCACCATCAGTTCAGGGGTCTTCTATGCATGGTTCATTTTAGTCCCAGTCACCAGCTCCAGGGAGCTGTTATAAGTGTGGAGAGTTCGGGCAGATGAGGAGGCAGTGTCCTCATCTTCTTGGAGGTCTATCTCAGCTAAGGATCCATCCTTCGACTTCAACTCCAGTTACTTCACCACTCACCCAGGTAGCCAGGGGTGGTAGTCAGTTAGCTAGAGGCCGCCCTAGAGAGGGAGGTCGAGTAGGTGGAGGTCAGGCCTGAATGTATGCCTTTCCAGCCAGGCCAGATGCTATGGCCTCCGATGCAGTAATCGCAGGTATTGTCTCAGTCTGTTGGCGAGATGCTTTGGATTTATTTGACCCTGGTTCTACATATTCCTATGTTTCTTCATATTTTTCCCATTTTCTGGATATGCCCCGCGAGTCTTTAATTACATCTATTCTCTTGTCGACTCCGGTGGGCGATACTGTTGTTGTGGATCGTGTGTATCGGTCGTGTGTGATATCTATTGGGGGTTTGGATACCCGATTAGACCTACTAGTACTCAGCATGGTCGATTTTGATTTGATATTGGGCATGGACTGGTTATCTCCGTGTCATGCCATTCTTGATTGTCACGCTAAGACCGTGACCTTAGCTATGCCCGGATGTCCGAGGGTTGAATGGAGAGGTTCTTCTAATTATGTGCCTAGCAGGGTGATTTCCTACCTGAAGGCTTAGCGTATGGTTGAGAAGGGGTGCTTATCGTATCTGGATTTTGTGAGGGATGTCAGTGGTGAGACTCCCGCTATTGATTCGGTTCCTGTGGTCCGTGAATTTTCGGACGTGTTTCCTGCAGACCTGCCAGGCATGCCGCCTGACAGGGACATTGATTTTGGTATTGACCTGGAGACAGACACTCAACCTATTTCTTTTCCACCTTATCGTATGGCACCAGCGGAGCTAAATGAATTAAAGGAGAAGCTTCAGAAACTCCTAGATAAGGGGTTCATTCGGCCTAGTGTGTCACCTTGGGGTGCACCGGTGTTGTTTGTAAAGAAGAAGGATGGTTCTATGCGTATGTGTATTGATTATCGGCAGCTGAACAAAGTTACGATGAAGAACCGGTATCCCTTGCCTCGTATAGATGAATTGTTTGATCGGTTGAAAGGTGCTAGAGTATTTTCTAATATTGACTTGCATTCCGGCTATCATCAGTTGAAGATTCGGCGGCCAGACATCCCGAAGACTGGTTTCAGGACTAGATATGGTCATTATGCGTTTCTGGTTATGTCATTCGGGCTCACCAATGCCCCAACAACCTTTATGCACTTGATGCACAGTGTATTCCGGACTTATCTGGATTCTTTCTTCATCGTGTTCATTGAGGATATCTTTGTGTATTCCCGATCTTGGGAGGATCATGAGCAGCATTTGAGAGTTGTGCTTCAGACCTTCAGAGAGAAGAGATTGTATGCAAAATTTTCGAAGTGTGAGTCTTGCTTGATTTAGTAGCATTCTTGGGGAACGTGGTGTCCAGTGAGGGTATTCAGGTTGATCCGAAGAATGTAGAAGCAGTGCAGAGTTGGCCTAGACCATCATCAGCTACTGAGATTCGCAGTTTCCTTGGTTTGGCAGGGTACTATCGCTATTTCGTCGAGGTATTTTCATCTATTGCAGCACCTATGACCAGACTGACATGAAGGGTGCTCAGTTCAGGTGAACTGAGGAGTGTGAGTAGAGCTTTCAGAAGCTCAAGTCAGCTTGGACTACAGCTCCGGTATTGATTTTGCCTATGGGTTCAGGTTCTTATACAGTTTACTGTGATGCCTCGAGAGTCGTCCTTGGAGCGGTTTTGATGCAGGACGGTAGGGTGATTGCCTACGTATCCAGACATTTGAAGGTGCACAAGAAGAATTATCCAGTGCACGATCTTGAGCTAGCAGCTATTGTCCACGCCTTGAAGATTTGGCGTCATTATTTGTATGGAGTGCATTGTGAGATTTTCACTGATCACCGTAGTTTGCAGTATCTTCTTAAGTAGAAGGATCTGAATTTGCATCAGAGGAGGTGGTTGGAGCTTCTCAAGGATTATGACCTCAGTATCTTATATCATCCGAGGAAGGCCAATGTAGTGGCCGATGCCCTGAGTCGCAGAGCGGAGAGTTTGGGGAGTTTAGCCTACCTTCTAGTAGCAGAGAGACCTTTAGAACTTGATGTTTAGGCCTAAGTAGGTTAGTTGGTGAGATTGGATCTATCAGAGCCTCCGTGGGTATTGGCTTATGTATCCTCCCGGTCTTCTCTTTATGATCAGATTAAAGCACGCTAGTATGATGATCCACATTTGCTTGTTCTTCAGGACAGGGTCCATCACGGTGATGCCAGGGATGTGGTTATTGGTGATGATGGGTTCATGAGGATGCAGGGCCGGATTTACGTGCCCAATGTGGATGGGCTTCGAGATTTGATTCTAGCTGAGGCCCGTAGTTCGCAGTATTCCATCCATCCGGGTGCCACGAAGATGTATCAGGATTTGAGACAACATTATTGGTGGAAGCAGATGAAGAGAGATATTATTGAGTTTGTGGCTCGGTGTCTCAATTGTCAACAAGTCAAGTATGAGCACCAGAGTCCAGGTGGATTGCTTCAGAAATTTGATATTCCGGAGTGGAAGTGGGAGCGAATCACTATGGACTTTGTAGTTGGACTCCCACGGACTTCGAGGAGGTTTGATGCTATATGGGTTATTGTGGATCGGCTGACCAAGTCCGCGCACTTCATTCCTGTTAGTACTACTTATTCTTCGGAGCGGTTAACTGAGATTTATATCAGGGAGATTGTCCAATTGCATGGGGTTCCAGTTTCTATCATTTCTGATAGAGGTACTCAATTCACATCTTAGTTTTGGAGAGCCGTACAAAGAGAGTTGGGTACTCAGGTCGAGTTGAGCATACCGTTTCATCCTCAGACTGATGGGCAGTCGGAGCGTACTATTCAGATTTTGGAGGATATGTTGCGTGCCTGTGTCCTTGATTTTGGCGGTTCATGGGACCAGTTTCTGCTACTCGCGGAGTTTGCATATTATAATAGTTATCAGTCGAGTATCCAGATGGATCCGTATGAGGCTTTATATGGTAGGAGGTGCAGATCTCCGGTTGGTTGGTTTGAGCCGGGCGAGGCTAGGCTATTGGGCACAGACTTGGTTCATGATGCGTTGGGTAAGGCGAAGTTGATTCAGGAGCGGCTTCGCACGACGCAGTTTAGGCAGAAGAGTTATGCGGACCGGAAGGTCCGAGATATGTCTTTCATGGTTGGGGATAAGGTGTTGCGGAAGGTGTCACCCATGAAGGGTGTTATGCGGTTCGAGAAGAGGGGAAAGCTGAGTCCCAGGTTCATTGGGCCATTTGAGGTGCTTCAGAGGATTGGGGAGGTGGCTTATAGACTTGCCTTGCCTCCCAGCTTGTCGAGTATTCATTCGGTGTTCCATGTTTCGATGCTCTGGAAGTATGTTGGTGACCCGTCTCATGTTTTGGACTTTAGCACGGTTCATCTCTAGGGTGATATGTCATATGAGGTAGAGCCAGTGGCTATTTTTGGTCTTCAGATCAGACGGTTGAGGTCTAAGGATATAGCTTCAGTGAAGGTTCAGTGGAGAGGGCAGCAGGTGGAGGATGCCACCTGGCAGACTGAGCGGGAGATGTGGGACAAATATCCTCACTTATTCAAGACTCCAGATATGTTT
Organism: Nicotiana knightiana; assembly: GCA_005239525.1. Taxonomy (NCBI): domain Eukaryota; kingdom Viridiplantae; phylum Streptophyta; class Magnoliopsida; order Solanales; family Solanaceae; genus Nicotiana; species Nicotiana knightiana. Next base: position 65,307 of record ML425889.1, on the reverse strand, counting down.
CTAGACCCGTTCGAGGACGAACGTTTGTTTAAGACGGGGAGGATGTAACGACCCGACATGTCATTTCGTAAGATTATCCCCGTTTCCCCAATTTCTGCTTTATCATATATTTCTTATCCTGTTTATGTTGTGTTGGGTGGGATGGTTTGGGTTCGGAGTGATCGTGGTGAGAAATGAGACACTTAGTCTCTTAAATTAGCTTAATAGTTGAAAAAGTCAACTAGGAGTTGAATTATTGGTAAACGACCTTGGAATGCGGATTTTATGGCTCGGATAGCTTCGTTAGGTGATTTGAGACTTAGGAGTGTGTTCGGAATGAAGTTTTGATGTCCGGTGTAGAATTAGGCTTGAATTGGCGAAAGTTAGATTTTGGCGATTTCTGGTCGGCGGTGAAAAATAGGCTATCGGGGTAGGAATGGGATTCCGAAAGTTGGGGCAGGTTCGTAATGTCATTTTGGATATGTGTGCAAAATTTCAGGTCAATCAGACGTGTTTTGGTTAGTTTCGACATCATTGGCGAAATTTAGAAGTTTCAAAGTTCATAGGCTTGAATTTGATATAATTTTTGTGTTTTTGTGTTGTTTTTGGTGTTTCAAAGGCTCGACCAAGTTTTAATGATGTTATGGGGTGTGTTAGTAGGATTGGTTGAGGTCCCGGGGGCCTCGGGTGTATTTCGGATGCTCAAACAGGCACTTTTTGGCCTTAAGAAGTCTGCTATTTTCTGGTGTTTTAGCAGCAGTGATGCGATTGCGTGGAATCATCCGCGATCGCGTAGAGTAAAAGAGTGGGCCATGAATTTTTTTCTATGCGAGCGTGTGGTTAGGATTGCAATCGCATAGGTTGAACAGGTGAAGCAGTGCGATCGCGTGGGCTGTGGTGCGATCACATAGAGGTTCTGAGGCGCGTGTGTGGGATGGTCATTTGTTCTATGCGATCGCGTGTATTGATATGCAATCCCATATAGTGGTCTGGGCTGTGTATCGAGATCACGTGGGTTGAGTCGCGATCGCACTGAAGGGATTTTAAGTGCTGGGCAGAATGTTTTAAAGGCCCTATTTGCTAGATTAGCTCAATTGTTTCCTCCATTGTTGAGCGAGTTGAGAGGGTTTCTAGAAGAAATCAAAGTGGCTCACTTGGAGGTAAGGTTTTCAACTTCACAACTCGTTTCTATATAATTTTCTAAGTAATTAAACCGGAAAACTGTTGAAATTAAACCCAAATTTGGGGAGGTTAGGTGCATGGGATTGGAATTTTCTTTTGAGGAATTGAGTGGGCAATTGTGGTCCGATTTTAGTGTTCTTAGAATGTATATAATCGTGGGAGGTCGAGGATTCTAGTGATGTAAATTTTATCAAATTTTGAGACGTGGGATCGGGGCTCGGCTTTTGCCGAATTTCGAGAATTGTGTTAAAATTTGTATCTTTCGATTGGGTTTTGTTCCATTAGCGTATATTGATGATGCTAATATTTTTTTTAGATTCGGAGAATTTGGGAGCCAATTCGAGGGGCAAGCGCATCGCGGAGTAGCTTTTGGGCTGTTTTAAGGTAAGTAATGATTGTAAGTCTAAACCTGAGTGTATGACACCCTGTTATTTGTTATTGTGTTGATAAATGAGGTGACGCACATGCTAGGTGACGAGCATGGGGGCGTGAACCAATAGGGATTGTGACTTGGTCTGTCTCGTAGCGACTATTAAGCCGTGTATTCGATTTGAAACCTTACGACATCCTGACTTTCAGAAGTTTATACTTGTTTATGGGCTGTGAGCCATGTTTGGGGCCTTGTGCCAACCTGTTTAGACCCTCAGGGGGTACTTTTACACTATTCTACCACTATCCTGTTAGTAAATTGTGAACTCAATCATTGTTTCCTACTTGTTGTTATTTTCACTGTTATCACACTACTTTGAAAACTCAGAAAAGTATTTTGGGCTAAGTCTCGTAAGTCGAGATAAATAGCCCCAAGTGGCTTGTGAGGGTGACTGAGTTAGGCCGAGGGCCGAGTATGTGAGGATAACTATGGATTGGGCTGCACGCCGCAGTAGTATATATGTGTCAGGCCGAGCGCCGAGTATGTGAGGATAGTTATGGGACGGGCTGCACGCCGCAACAATACATGTGTTATATATTATATGTGGGTCGGGCTGCGCGCCGCAACAATATAGATTATATATATATGGATCGGGCTGCACGCCGCAGAAATATATGTTATATATGGATCGGGCGGCATGCCACAGCAATATACATATTGGATCGGGCTGCACGCCGTAACAAATATAGCGCTTGGGCTGACGGAGCCCCTCCAGGAGTCTGTACACCCCTAGTGAGCGCAGGCGACTATTATATGGATTGGGCTGCACGCCGAAGCAATATATGATATATATGGATCGGACTGCACGCCGCAACAATATAAATATATATATGTATGTATAAATGTAGTGGAGTGGGCTGCCCGCTGCAGCAGTTGTGTGTGTTCATGGTACTTACTGAGTACGAGTGTTAAGTGAGAGCATGAGATACTGATAGTGGAGTCATGAGTGACTGAGAGGCTTGCCCGAGAGGCTTTATTGTGAGTGATATTGTGCCCGAGGGGCTTATATTTTATGAAAAATTCTATTTTCACTCTTCTTTACACTGAGCCTCTGATAATAAATGTTGGACAAAAGTTTTCATACGAGATTTTTAAATGGAAACCGGAGTTTTATGAAATATTTGGAATTGTAGATTTTTGACTTGATTTGTTCATTTCCACTATTATTCATTATATGGATTTACATGATTTAAATGGCTCGTCACTACACTCATGTTTTTAGTTACATTGATTACTTACTGAGTTGGCATACTCACATTACTCCCTGCACCTCTGTGTGTAGATCCAGGTACCAGACCATCCCACTAGTTGATTTCTGGACGAGCTTGGAGTTGTTCGAGGATTGAGGTAGCTGCTCAGCGTCCCCAGCTCACCTCCTTTCCTTCCCTCAGATTATAGTTTCTTTTGGTCTTTTGTACCTCAGACTTTTGTTGTAGCAAGTCACTATTGTACATTGTATTTTCAGTCTTAGATACTCATGAGAATTGACTCCAGGTTTTGGGGAAGTGTGTATTTGTTTTATCTCTTTCTGACATTTTTAAAATCTTCTAAATTTTGGGGAAATTATGGGATATATTGATAATATGAAATGGTTGGCTATCCTAGTTCCATGATAGGCTCCATCACGACCGGCTTAGGATTTGGGGTCGTGACAAAATGAAACAAAAATTTCATAAAAAATCAATGAAACAAAAATTTCATAAGGCAGGAATGATAAAGACAAGACGGAAAGGTAAATATCTTTGTATATATGCCAAAAAATTATTTACAAGGGCGACATGGATCGGTCGAGGTTCTGTAAAAAAATTCAAAATGAAAAATTCTAAGTGCCTAATCTTCTCCAAGGGCAGCTTCTTCACTATCGGGTCCCCTCCACTCTCGGACCCGCTCATGCTCACTGAGTCATCGTCATCAGGAAAGGCCAATGATTTGGCTTTGGCTCTAAGCCCTTTGGCATTTTCAATCTCAGCAGTAAGATCGAAGCCACGAGCAAGGATCTCCTCGAGAGTCTCCCTTCGAGACTGGCACTTGGCATGCTCAGCCACCCAATACGCTTGAATTTTAGAGGCATCGACAACCCCCTTTGCTCGAACTTGAGCATCTTTAGCGTCAGACTGGTAAACGACTACGATTGCTTCAACATCGGCCTCAGATTTGGCCGCTGTAAGCTTCGTGGCCATCTTGTCCTGATCGGAGGTTACTAAACCCAACTGAGTCTGAAGCTCCTCGATTTTCTTGGTCTGCACCAAGTTTTTCTCTTTCAAGCTTTGGAGTTGACTCTCAGCCGAGGCTAGTTGAGCTCGAGCAGCATCCTTCTTCGAGGCAAAGCGGTCCATATCCTGCTTCCATGTTATGGTTTCCTCCTTCACCACACTTGCTTCTTCACGAAGCTGCCCGATCATCTCGAGCTTCTGTTGGACCTGTGAGATCGAACTGTTAGCCATCACGCCCAAACCGATGCCATAAACTTCTACGATTTTTATTACCTGCTCGGTCCTGTCGCGTTGTTCCTTCGGAGCCTTAGCTAACTCGGCTCGAAGGCCCCTGGTTTCTTCTTCTTTCTGCTCACTTAGAAGCTTGAGGGCGTTCTTCTCCTTAGTGAGCCCTTAAATTTCGGCCTCATATCGGCCCAGTTCTCCTCGAGACCTTGAAAAGGTTTCATGATGAAGCACCAAGGCCTACACGAATAAAAGAAAAAGAGTTAGACAAGAAGAGAAGAACACAAGCACTAAAACTAGTATTGACAAAAGGAGTTGGAGCTTACCCGGTTCAGAGCCTGGTGGGCCTCGTTAAAAAGGCACGGTTCTCCCACCTCGTCCATCAGAGCTTGGTCCTCCTCCATGACCAGGCGTTGAAGATAACTAGCCACCTCTACAGGGGCAAAGACTCGTGCATCCTCCGAGATCGAGATAATGATTGCCCGTTTGCACCCGGGATTGACACTGGGGGCCGGAAACTGGCTGGTCAATCTGTAGCTCAAAGAAGTTCCACCCGAACTCTTCCTTGCTATATCTAAGTCACTAAAGCCGATAACATCTTTGACCCCAGTGAAATAACCACAGATAGGGTCTTCCCCTTCGTGGGCTCCTTCTAAGTAAAGAGTTTTCATAACTTGAGCCTCCCGAATCGTCTCCTCGGAAAATGAATGGAGTGACGGGAAGTATCCAACTTCTATTACTCAAGTGGGTCTCTTGGAGCATTCTCTCTATCTAGAGGAGCCTCGAGACCGGCCTCCACAGCCGTTTCTGCTGCCTTTTCACCTCGAGGAGAGGCACCTTCGGCCTTTGCCAACTCGGGGAATTCACCCAAGTCTCCTCCCGAGACCCCATCAGCTCGAGGCAGAATACTTTCGGCTCCTACCAATTCAGTGGCTTTTTTGGCCTAGGAGTTCGTCTTTACTCGGGCCACCAACCCAGAGTCGTCTTATTTTTCTTCCTCTTCTTCCTCTACCTCCCTTAGGAGTTGGACTGACTCCATAGTCAAGGGAATGGTGTTCTTTCTTGGCCGACGGGCCACTCTCTTCTTAGGCTCTGGCCCCTCAAAAGTCTAGGTCATTTTCCTCGTGTTCTCCTTTGCCGGTTTCTGAATGGGAGGTGAGGTTTCTTCTTCACCGGACGGGGGACTTATGAATGCATCTTTTCCAAGACCTACAAAATAAGAAATTGAGTAAGTTCGGATGGATGTTTTAATCAGACCATTATATGCAAGAAAAAGGCTTACCATGGTTCTTGGCTTCCCACCGGCCCTTCAATAAATCGCGCCATGCTCGCTCAGCATAAGTTGAGGTCAAGACTAGACTCCTGACCCAGTTCTCAAGATGGGGAACCACACCCAGCATCCATGCAGCAGCTCCACCGAAAAAGAACATCGATAAGAAAAAAAGGAAGAAATGAAGTTAGCATGCAGAAACTAATAATGGAACCATACTTACGTTTCATGTTCCATCTTTCGGGGAACGTCATGCTTTCAGCCGGAATCTGGTCCGAGGTACTCACTCGGACAAATCGACCCATACAACCCTGGTCTTTGTCCTCATCAATGCTTGAGTTGAAAGTCTTGGTAGCCCGGTGCTGGAGTTTTATCAAGCCACCTTGGTAGAGCCGAGGGCTATATAAACTTATAAGATGGTTGAGGGTGGAGCCCGTCGATTTTGCTCACGAAGAATCGGAGAAATATTACAATCCTCCAGAAGGAGGGATGGATCTGTACGAGGGTCACCTATTACTTTTTGTAGAAGTCTACGACGATTGGGTCCAGGGGACCCAACGTGAAAGGGTAAGTGTCAACACTTAAGAACCCTTCCACGTGGGTGGTAGTATCTTCCTTAGGGTCCGGCATCACGACCTCTTTGTTCTTCCAGTTACAATCTTTCTTCACTTGTTTGAGGAAATTCTCGGGTATCGAGCATATGTATCTCTATACCGGCTCGCATCGATCAGGGACCGATGAAGTTCTCTCGACCTTAAAGTCGGAACTAATAACACACCCCCCAGGAATAAGCTCCTCAGGGCGTGGTTCCGCCGTGGTTTTCTCACCGGCCGGCCGAGATGAGGAGGCGGCCTCTTTTTGTGTAACTGTTTTAGATGTCTTCGCCATTAGGTTACGAGGGAAAAGAAGAATGGGGATGATGATCTTTGGTGTTTTGAGAAGGGGTCAACAAAAGAACTTGAAAATTTAAAGACGAAAAACTTGAAAGATGTAGAGAGCTTTGAAGTTTAGAGCAGGAAAGATTGAAAGTAAAGTTTGAATCAATAGGAAAGAGACCTATTTATGGGTTTCTCAGCGACGGTTCAAAACTACTAGTGGCCGACCACCAACTGACACATATTAAATACCTGGGGAACTGTACCGACAGGACATTTCGGTTACTTCTGTCGCTTACATCACGGTGATGACGTAATGAAAAATCGGGGTAAAGATCGAAGACTCAATTCGCTTCTTGTCATTACACTCCGAAAAACAAGGGGACTATCTGTATACGGTTCAAACCGGACTCACCCAATTTTGTTAATTAACCAAGAACATGATGGTGGGTCGAGGATCAGCTCGTATTGTATCAGAGCGAGACATGAAGATGAGGTACCGAGCTCAGGATTCAAAGTATCGATCGAGATTGTGACCAGTAGTGATCGAGGCCAAACAGGATAGACATCGAGAAAAACTGAAGATGGCGTACTAACTGAAGACCGGTCAAGGATCGTGGCAAAAATTTCGGAACGGATCAAATCAAGAACGGTTATTTAGATAATCATGAGATTTTCTTCTGTAATTAGAACTGTACCATAAGTGGAGTTCCTCTACTATATAAAAGGGGATTCTAATCATTAGTAAGGCATCTAATTCTCGCATATCAAAGCAATACAACATTGTTCTCTCTTAAATTCTCTTATTTTTTAGTTCAGTTCATACTTCTTAAATACATTCTCAGTTGGTTTGAGGGTGGTCAAGCTCGAGGACCAAATTGCACTTTTAATGCTGGTTTGCTTTATTTTACTGCTGAATTCTATAATTAATCATCATTTTTATCAATTGGTATTAGGTGAAATTACATGTCCTTAAAACCACTTATAAGTTTAGTTGTTATCCGATTTTAAGGGTAAACATCTTTCTTAGTAGATTGGTTCATTTTTAGAAATTCTTTTTTCCCTCGAAAGATGGTAGTACTAAAAATGAAAATCACTTTCTTAAATCACCCGTTTAGTTTCTCAATACAACAATATTCGAGCTTTTTCTTTTTCCAAATCGAGCTTAACCAGAGAATTATTAGTAGCTCATGAGATTGATGTATTTAATTAGAAACAGTTGGATTGCACCGTATTCATTAATAATTGTACCAAACTATGACACAATAAAATTTTATATATAATAATACAACAATCATTTTTAAGTGCCGAAAAATATTGTTACATTAGCATAACACGTGATTTCAAAATGAAATGACATCATCAGAACTTACACAAATGATAATTATGTATTGTAGTTTAAAGATATCTAATGTGGTGTTATATTACCGAAACTTCTTTTTAGACGATGTTTTTTTTGTATATGATTCCTTATAATGCTTTGGTTGCTCTGGCATAACCAGAACTATTGTTGTCGATATTGATATCTCTATTGAAAGTGCAACATATAGTTATTCGTGTAAGAAAATATATTGTTGTAAATATAGTCCAATATTTAGGATGTTTTTCCTTGTGCTTTTTTTTTTATTATAACTACAAAACATAAATGATGATATACTATAATTACGTAATAGTCGCTAATTACACTTTAATTTACTGCTCTTTAATTGAGTTTGAGCTTTAATCGCTAGTGTTTTGCACTAAATGTGTGTTATATGCCTTGTAGGAGTGATTCCGATCTATATAGATGTTATAGAATGGATTCAAGATATTCTAGAGCTTTTAAGTCTGAGTAAAATCCCAAGGATTAAGTTGGGATCATGTTTGGGGATCAACGGATGATAGTGCACATTAAGAATGAAACGAAGAATCGAGCAGGAATACTGAGCATTGTCCAGTAAAATGCAAATAAATTTTCTCTCGGAAATCCATTTGGGATCCACAATATATCATTGGAAAGCTATTTAGAAGGGCTACAACTTTTCCCCCCAAATTTCCACAGTTGTATCGTGTGGGGCATGTGTATCACACCGGGGCTGTGTAAATTGTTGTTGCCCTCAAATTGTATAGAGCCATAGTCCTATTTCGCGCGGGAGAAGGTATTTTCGTCTGGGCCTGACCCTACTTGGTATAAATACATGTAAAAACGTTATTTTTGTAACTTTTAACAAACTTTTGACCTAGGGAGAGCACAAAGCTGCCGTGCAGGCTGGGTTTCATCTTTTCTTCCACCAAACTTAGTATTTTTTATGTTTGTTTAATGATTTGTTGTTTGGCTACCATGTCTATGTGGAGCTAAAACTTCACGTTCTAGGATTGTGATTATTTCATGACTATTGTTATTCTAATATTGATTTTCATTTCTTGATTTATCGTATTGGTTTATTTATTCAATCTTGTGCTTAATTATTTGGTTGCTTGATCACCAATGAATACTATCTATGAATCTTGAGTTGAACTCGAAAGTGGGAATTCTAGATTGCATATAGGAGTGAGTGGAGCAAGTTCTTGAACCTGGGCATCGGGGAATGGATTCGCGGTTAGGATAGACATATACCTAATTGGCTTTCTTGATTGATTTACAGGAATTATGAATGTGTTTTTGTTAGTTCTAATTCCATAGACATATAGGTGTTAGGTTAGCTTGAATAGACGAGTAAGAACTCGACAGATTCTTATGAGCAATGTTAACCCTGTCAACCAATAAACCATATAAATTAATTAGTCAATTCAATTCGAATACAATATGATTATTAGATAGCCCGTAACCCTAGATCGTTTTCATCGCATTGATAACATAAAAAGTTATTCTTACTTTGTTTAGATTTCATTATTTGTTCTTTATTTTAATAAATTTAGAATCAAATATTTTTAGGTTTAATCCTTGTTAGATACTTAGGATAGTCTAATTTAGTTAATAGTTAATCACAAGTCCTCGTGGGTTCGACATCCGAATTTTAGTTACTTTATTACTTGACGACCGCGTATACTTGCGTGTGCGTTTAGCCGCAACAAGTTTTTGGTGCCGTTGGCGGGGACTTAGAAATTAGCTATTTTTCTACATTAGGCAAATCTTTTTATCTATTAATTTTTTTTCTTTTTTGTTTAGTTAGTATTTTATTTATTTATTTAGCAATCTTGGAATAAAAATTATTCGAATGATGGTTATTCTTATTTTGATGATCCTTATCCATATTGTGGAGGACCCCACTGGTGAAAAAATTGTTAGAATATTTTCAGGAGCGAGTTGTGCTCACAATCTCAATCCTTTGAGTGGAATATTTGTATTATGTGTGGTGGTCAAGATGGCCATTAGGATGGTTGTCCTAATTCTTTTCATCCTTTTCTGAGCCCATATTATGATCTTTCTAACAGTGTTTGTGAGTTTGATAGGGGCACTGAAGTGCAGAATGTAGAACCTGATGCATATATTAGGGATATTCTGAGGCAAGTAGCAGAGCAACAGGATGAAATCAAAAAAGATATGAAAAGAATGAGGGCATCAATCACAAGAATGAAGGCCAATGTGGAAGAATTGAATGAAGAGAGCGAGTTCCAGCAAGAGGAAAATTTTGAAGAAATGGAGATTTTGAGCCAAAGATGGCTAGTGGAACAAGATGAAAAGTTAGAAATACATGAGGCTCAACGTGAGGAAATTACTGATGGGATGAGACACTTTATAGAAGGAAGATCTAAACTGAGACAAAAGATCGATAAATTTGGCACTACTATTCACGACTTAGAGGCTCAATTGAATAAAGGTTGATGCGTCTACCACCCAACAAAATAGTAATGATTTGTGTGAAGTTGAAAAGGAGCTTCTACGCCAAATTGAGGAGCTAAAAGTGGAGAGCCAATCATTCAAGCATATTTTTGTTGATGATGTCCATGTTGAGAAAAGTACACTAGAGCTATGCGAGGAAACAAATAATGTTATATTTGAAGCATCTAGTACATGTAAATATGAGGATGTAAAGAGTAATACAATTATAGAGTTATGGAATATTGGTCCTTATTCCATACATTTTTCAACATTGTGTTTGGAAGATGATACGAAAATTGAGTCACTCAAGCCTTTGGAGGAGCCAACGGACGAGGAACAAGGTGCTTAGATTCTTGAATTTGTCGTGACAGAGAGAGAGAATTACATACCTTATCCGAAGGCCAAAAATTACATACCTCATCCGTAGGCCATGAATTGAGCCCCTAATATTACATATTGGTTTCTTGGCCCAACTAATTTTGTCTCACTGCCCCGGGAGCATAACAGAAAGCTTGAAGCCAAATTAGGGGCTCAATTCATAAGTTCGAGGTGGAGGCAAAAAGTGGTTCACGTCGTGCCATGACGTTAAATTAGGCGCTTGTTGGGAGGCAACCCAGCTTTACTGCTTTCTTTTATTTTGTTTATTTTTGGTTTATTTTATTTTTTTATTATATTTGTAGTGTTGTTTTATGTTGTAGGATTATGAGTATAGGAAGCAAGGCCATAAGATGCACAAAAGCGAGCCAGATGGTGAGAGCTAAGTGTGTGATGCCCACACAAAGGACCATGCATGGGGGAAGTCTGAGTACTAGTGAGTCGCGATTGCTTCAGCCTTTGGCTTTTCAGGGAGTTTCTTGTTCACCCTTTTTATTTTTGCGATATTTGTGCATTGAGGACATTGCACTCTTTTAAGTGTGGGGTGAAAGATTCTCTGTGCTTTGTATAGTATTACATTAGTATATTATTAGTTTCTTATCTTTTTATTGTTAGCTAGCTTCTTATTTTTATTTACAGAGTTAGTAGAATTAATGGTGTAGTATAGTAGTGGTAGTAGTTTTAGTATCTTAGTAAAAAAAAAAAAAACAATCGGAAAAAAGTAGAAAAATTGGACTTTTCCCGACGATTGATTTCTTAAACAGTTCTCTTGAGGGATTTAAGTCCAAAGAAAAAGGACAAAAAAGATTTTCTTTGTTAAGTAGTGTAATAATGCCCCTTGGTTTTCTTTGTGCCGCGGTTCTTTTCCAAGGGTTTTGTTTGAATCGGGTGTAGTTAGTTTTTATTTTGTTAGAAGTAGGAAACCTTGTGCTATGTTTTGAATTGTAGCAATATCTCTGGACTTTGTTATGCCTTAAGAATAGTGAGTACTTTAGTTTTGACGCTTAGGCTCTTTTTTTGACTCTTGTATAAGTACCTTAAGTTGTATGATCTTAACTTTGCTTAACTGCTTTGACTATAATGTCTTGATGAGTCCAATCCTGAGTGAGTTATGTGCCACGTGTGTGTGAGGTTTGTGTGTAATTCTGTGCATTACATTTGATGTCTAGAACTTTCCCCGTGTGTTTGCAAAGCGAAATAGTAGTTTTGTTCAGTCTTGGAAGTGATATAGACGTTTTTTTGTTGAACCGGTTATATGTTTACCCGCCTAATTTTTATGTATCGTAGTTAACCCATTGATCCTGTAATCATGTTTCTTTGGAGAACACATTACAAGTCTTACCCATTTGTTTTGAATTGACTATTTATTTGAACCTTTTCACCTCTCATGAGCACTTGAATTGTTATGAACTTTGTAAAAGTTAAAGAGGAGGTTGGTTTGGCTTTTGAGTGGAACTAATGAAATAAGGAGAAAGGTGCAATGTTTTGAAAAAGTAAGATCCACTTGAATTGAAAAAGAAAGAAAGAAAAAATAGTTGTATTGTTGTGAAAAATATTCCTTTATAGTGGCGACTCTTGATGTATTTTTGCTTAAAGAAGTATGGAGTTAATATACAATGATGTGAAAGTGGAGATATGGTTTGATATAAGTATGGTATTTTTAAAGTTAAAGTGTATGTATTAAAGTGCTAAGGGAGGTGTCGTAACTATTATATCTAAATGTATCCTACCCGTCCCGCAACCTACATCACAACCAATTAAAGTCCTAATTGATCCTAGACTGAATGAGCTCGATTAGTAGAGTAGTACATTACGGGCAAGCCTATGGTACATCTTTTGTGGCATATGAATGTTATTTCTGAGAGTGAGTGAATTCTTTCTATCTTGAGTTCCAAATTGTTCTTAAATTGTATTGGGTGTGGAACTACTCTCCTTTGTTGTGTGAGGGCACTTGATTCATGAAGGAAAGGTAATGTCATTGACCTCTATGTTAGAGTAAGTGAGTGAGTTGTGAATAATTCTTGGTACTTGAGAGTCAAATCTTGAGGTGAAGAGGTTACACTTTTGTTTTTAGTCTATTTTAAATATTCTTAGTCTGATGAGTTAGGAGAATTGTTTAAAAAGGTCGTGTCTATATAAAGTGTAGTTTGATTGCTTGAGGACGAGCAATGATTTAAGAATGGGGTATTGATGATAGGATATAATTACGTATTTTAGTCGCTTATTACACTTTAATTTACTGCACTTTAATTGGGTTTGAGCTTTAATCGCTGGTATTTTGCACTAAATGTGTGTTTTATGCCTTGCAGGAGTGATTCCGATCTATGTAGAAGTTATGGAATGAACTCAAGCTATTCTGGAGCTTTGAAGTCTGAGTAAAAGCCCAAGGATTAAGTTGGGATCGTGTTCGGGGATCAACAGATGATAGTGCACTTTAAGAACGAAACGAAGAATCGAGCAGGCATACTAAGCATTGTCCAGTAAAATGCACATAACTTTTCGCTTGGAAATCCGTTTGGGCTCCACAATATATCGTTGGAAAGATATTTAAAGGACTACAACTTTCAAGTTTTACAATTTTCCAAATTTCCACATACGCGCAACGGCTGGGTAAATTGCTGCTGCCCTCATATTTTACAGAGCCAGAGTCCTATTTTGCGCGGGAGAAGGTGTTTTCATCTGGCCCGACTCTACTAGGTATAAATACATGTAAACAAATTATTTTTATAACTTTTGATAGACTTTTGACCTAGGGAGAGCACAGAGCCGCCGTGGAGGCCGGGTCTCATCTTTTCTTCTACCAAACTTAGTATTTTTATGTTTCTTCATATGATTTGTTGTTTGGCTACCATGTCTATGTGGAGATAAAACTTCACGTTCTAGGGTTGTGGTTATTTCATGAATATTATTATTCAAATATTGATTTTCATTTCTTGATTTATCGTATTGTTTTATTTATTCAATTTTTTGCTAAATTATTTGATTGCTTGATCACCAATTGAATACTATCTATGAATCTTGAGTTGAACTCGAAAGTGGAAATTCTAGATTGCATATAGGATTGATTAGAGCAAGTTCTTGAACTTGGGCATCGAGGAATGGATTCGCAGTTAGGATAGACATATACCTAATTGCCTTGGTTGGTTGATTTACAGGAATTATAATTGTGTTTTTGTTAGTTCTAATTCCATAGACATATAGGCGTTAGGTTAGCTTGAATAGGCGAGTAAGAACTCGACATATTCTTATGAGCAATATTAACCCTATCAACCAAGAAACCAGATAAATTAATGAGTCAATTCAATTCGAATACAATATGATTGTTATATACCCCATAGACTTAGATTGTTTTCATCGCATTGATAACATAAAAAGTTTTTCTTACTTTGTTAAGAGTTCATTATTTGTTTTATTTATTTTAATCACTTTAGAATCAAATATTTCTATGTTTAATTCTTGTTAGATACTTAGGATAGTCTAATTTATTTAATAGTTAATCACAAGTCTTCGTGGGTTCGACATCCGACTTCTAGTCACTTTATTACTTGACAATGGCGTATACTTGCGTGTGTGTTTGGCCGCAACAATGAACATACTGAAAATTATTTTCCTACAAATTTAAAAGGATATTCTTTAGTTTCGGAAGATGCAAGTTGAATTCGGGGATAAACACATACTCAGAAGCACATTGACCAGTATCATAAATTCTGCATGTATGACTTTATTATCAAAAGTTTTATATACCATATGTGTACTATTACATAAACTATTCAGCGGATCTAAATTTTTTGTAACATGACGGCATATTGTTCTTCAAAATCAACCTATACACAATGTAAGATCAATTTTAACTTATTCTATTATATATATATGGTGACATTAGCATACGTAAGAATTAATGAACTTGACAACAAACATGTACAGTAGAAGGCAATTTGATATTAAGGTATTTACGTATTCTTCTTGGTGGTAATTGGTGGTATCATCTTCTATTGAGTCAAAACTGAAAAATATTTTATTTTTACCATAAAATTTAGAAATATTTTATTTTTACCATTTTTAGAAATATTTTCACAATGCCACTTCACGCTGAAGAAACTGATCACTGCCACAATTGTGCTGATTCAACCATTACCAACCGAGCCACTTCTTCCAATTTACTCGGGACTATCCCTAGATATAATAATAGCTCCATTTGAAACATAACAAAACCCAACAACACTCATCCTGAGTGACCCAATCCACGAGACTACATCGTCTCAATACCCCCGAACCATCTCATATTCTCCTTACGCGCACAATAGTATCTCCAACTGGTACACCCATTTTGCAATACCTTCCACAAATCTAAAGCTATTTCTTCCCTTCCTCCAATACTGCACGACATACCCAATGATAACGTAAATCATTCCAAGTCCATAGGCACTGCACTTAAATTCTTGAACCCACTAGGACCACTATCGAGAATCACCCACTCTGACATGGCCCCAAATATAATCCAAACTCTAGTGCTCTGCCAGCACGTGAACACCCTATCAAAGAAGCATCCGACTGAAATCTTTTCCTTGTAAATTACACCCACAAGAAGCATAAACTCTGAGTCTTCCCAAAACCTGAACATGAATCAATAAGGTCCAAATATAACACACAATCCTCAAATCCTTTGCTCGAATTACCCCTGATGTTTTTCTTTCCTTAGCCATAATAACCCACCAATACACCGAGGACCAGAGACCGCACAATCAGACAACTACATGATCTAACCATAGACGGTGGGGCTCTCTACTTAGCTTGAAGCTACAATCTCATAACCCTGGAACCCACCAAGATCCCTCCTTCCTAATTACCATGATCTCGCACAATCAACTCGCCAAGTTTCTCGTAGTCTTTCTGTTAAATATTTCATGAACATTCTGATTTACTAGCCACATTAACCTATTCGACATCTTACCGGATAGCCAGAATAATTCTTTGTATAAGCTTCATCAACACCATGCAACCGCTAACCTGCTCACAGGAGATAACCCACCTGTAGAAATTCCATGTCGACATCTTCCAACAACGTTGCACTAGGAGCAATTACTACAAAATTAGTAAACCCTCCTGAGCCTGTGCTCGTTCACCAGCTGTACAAGTCCGTTCACTCTCCATTTACATAAACTAAAAGCGCGACAATACATTCCAATTCGAAGTCATGTTGCATTCTCCTTCATATCAATCAAACTCCTTTATGTCATATCCAACCTTCCTCAGTATAGTAGCCAACATTCCACATTAAGTCCATAGACCTAGTCACTATCCACCATGTGTGATGACCCAAAAGGTCATCTTGTATAGTTTAGCAAAAACTATATTTCGAGGCCCCAAAATCCTTCGTTAATCTCACCTCGATGTACGTGCACAGCCTGAGCGTGTAGCCGGAAGTTTTTATGTGGAAATGTGTTGAACTGTCTAATTTATGATAATGAATAGAATAAAGTTGACTTTGGTCAATATTTTTAGTAAATGGACCTGACCCATAATTTGACAGTATCAGAGGGTCCGTGGGAAAATACGAAACTCGGGCGTATGCCCGGAATCGAATTCCGAGGCCCCAAGCCCGAGAAATGAATTTTTAAAGGAAATTGTTTTCTGAAAATAAGAAAGACTTTTGAAAATGAACCTTGATGAGAAATCTGTGTTACCGGGCCCGTATTATGGTTCTGATGCCCGGAACAGGTTCAATATGTGATATGTGAGTTATCTGTAAAGTTTGGTGTAAAACGGGCTTAATGTGACGTGTTTAAGATCAAAATTGGAATAATTGAGCCTTATGAAGTTTTAAGAAAATTCTATGAGTTTTGAGGTTCAATTCATTGATTTTGATGATGTTTTGGTGATTTAAGTACTTGAATAAGTCTGTATAATGATTTGGGCATCATGTGTGTTCTTGGTTTTGAGTCCCGAGGGCTCGGGTGAGTTTCGGGTAGTTTACGGGGTGTATAAAGTAGAAATATCTGGTGTTTTTGATGTTTTGCTGGTGTCTGGTGTAACACCCTTCGTGAACGCGGCCAAGGGCCCACGATCACGAAGGGTAAATATCTTGGCCTGGGTTTTTACTCTACACGATCGCGTAGAGGGAGACGCGAACGCGGAGCACTGGACAATGCTTCTATGCGAACGCGTCCCAGGGGTGCGAATGTGTAGTGTTAGTCTGGGGGCTAGGTAGGTTGTTCTTCACGAATGCGGCCCTAGGCTCGAAAACGCGTAGGGCAGGATTGTCAACCCTTCGTGAATGTGGCCATGGGACCGCGAACGCGAAGGGTATTTTTGCCCAGTGATTTTTTAATAGTCAAAAGCAGAAACATTACGGGATTCTCACCACTTTTCTCAACCCACCTTCTTCCCGACTCTACTTAGGCGAAATTTGAAGACCTCCATCACCATAGCTCCATAGGTAAGTGTTCTTAACATCATTTCCTCTCACTTTCACGAACTAATCACCAGAATCTAGGCCTAAAATCATGAAAACAAAGTAGAAATTAGGGGATTTGGGTAGAGTAAGGGTTTATGTGATTTTGGGTAATTCAACCTCAATTTGGGGTCAGATTTCAAAACAAATCATATATTTGAACTCGTGGGGGTATGGGTGATCGGGTTTTGGTCCGAGCCTCGTCTTTGGACCAAGCGGGCCCGGGGTCGAATTTTGGTATTTTTGGAAGAATGCTAGGAATTGTATATTTAGTCTATGGGATTGTATTAATGAGTCATTATTGATGTTAATAAGTTAATTATGTCTAGATATTGTTGTTCCGGAGTTGAATTCAAAAGGAAAGGCGGTGTTAGAGGCTTGATTGCTATTTTTGGACCCGAGGTAAGTGTCTTGACTAACTTTGGTGAGGGAATCGGTATTGTATGCTATGTGTTAAGTGTTTATCATGTTCAATGCATAGGTGAGGTGACGATTACCTATGCGTTGTGTGTCAATCATGCCCGTGAGTCTATTCGATAGAAATCTTATTATTACTTCCATGTTCGTTATAATATGAACTTATCTCTACTTGGAAGTTGATTGTTGTTGAAAATCCTCGTTGATGAACTTGTGATGTAATGGTCCTATTGAGGACTCAACTGTAAAGGATATAATTGAAAAGGTTGGTTATAGCTGAGACCCTTTCCGGGCAATTTGTTATGATAATGACTGATATTCTTCCCTTGTCGGGTGATTATGATTTGTGATTCCACTATGCTGCATTCCTTGCCATTTTAATAATTGTCATTGCATTAGTGAGGAATAGTGTAAAGCACGAAGGGTGATGCCGTATCATGATTTACATTGATCACATCATATATTGCATAGTGAGGAAGAGAGCAAAAGCACTAAGGGTGATGCCGTGCCATGATTTACATTGATTACATCATATATTGCATAGTGAGGAAGAGAGTAAAAGCACGATGGGTGATGTCGTGCCATGATTTATACTCAAAAGCACAAAGGTTGATGTCGTTCCATGATTTATATTTGAAAGCACGAAGGTTGATGTCCTGCCATGGTTTACATTGCCATACATGATACATTGCATAGTGAGGAAGAGAGTAAAATCACGAAGGGTGATGCCGTAACATGATTTATATTTAAAAGCACGAAGGTTGATGTTGTGCGATGATTTATATTTAAAAGCACGAAGGTTGATGCCATGCCATGATTTACATTGCCATACATGATACATTGCATCGTGAGGAAGAGAGTAAAAGCACGAAGGGTGATGCCGTGCCATGATTCATGTTATCTTACATCGTACATTGCATTGTGAGGAAGAGAGTAAAAGCACGAAGGGTGATGCCGTGCCATTTATTACATTTCTAGCATTATATTTGTTTCATTAGCATATTTCTGATAAATTGTCTTCTTGTCTGTTCCTATGTACTTAATTAACTGCTCTATCTCACTTGTTACCCCCTTTGTCTGCTCCCGTATCCCCCTACGTATCTGTTTATCTGTTGCTTTGTTTTCCACGATATATGTTGTAGAATAGGACAGTATAACGTTTGTTGTCAAGTCTAGCCTCGTCACTACTTCGACCGAGGTTAGGCTCGGCACTTACTCAGTACATGGGGTTGGTTGTACTGATGCTACACTGCACATCTTATTGTTGTGCAGATCCCGCACTCGGACCCAGTGGACAGCGTTGAGGGAGTCACCTTCAGTCCACCCCAGAGGCTTCAAGGTATAC
>ML425889.1:29578-43708 GCA_005239525.1 Nicotiana knightiana | reverse complement strand
ATGGCTCGATGAGGATGTGTATTGACTACCGGCAGTTGAATAAGGTTACTATTAAGAACAAGTATCCTTTGCCGAGGATTGATGATTTATTCGACCAGCTTCAGGGTGCTTCAGTGTTTTCCAAGATTGACTTGAGATCTGGTTACCATCGCCTGAGGATTAGGGAGTCTGATGTCCCTAAAACAACTTTTCGCACTCGTTATGGGCATTATGAGTTCTTGGTGATGTCATTTGGGCTTACAAATGCCCCCGCTGCTTTCATGGAGTTGATGCACCGTGGGTTCAGGCCTTATTTGGACTCATTTGTGATTAATTTCATTGATGATATATTGATATACTCTCGCATCTGAGAGGAGCATGAACAACACCTTAGAGTCGTCCTCCAGACTCTGAGGGATAGTCAGTTGTATGCCAAATTCTCCAAGTGTGAGTTTTGGTTGAGTTCAGTTGCGTTTCTCGGCCATATGGTATCGTCAGAGGGTGTTCAGGTGGATCCCAAGAAGATTTCAGCAGTCAGAGATTGGCCTAGACCCATCTCAGCTACAGAGATCCGGAGTTTCTCGGGCTTAGCAGGTTATTATCACCGGTTTGTGGAGGGCTTTTCATCCATTGCAGCCCTGATAACCAGGTTGACTAAGAAGAGTGCCCAGTTCAGGTGGTCTGATGAGTGCGAGGTGAGCTTTCATAAGCTCAAGAAAGCCTTGACCACGACACCAGTGTTGGTTTTGCCCACAGGTTCAGGATAATATACCGTGTATTGTGATGCGTCACGGGTTGGGCTTGGTGCAGTGTTGATGCAGGATGGCAAGGTTATAGCCTATGCTTCTCGTCAGTTGAAGGTCCATGAGAAGATCTATCCAGTTCATGACTTGGAGTTAGCAGCTATTGTGCATGCACTGAAGATTTGGAGGCATTACTTGTATGGTGTGCCATGTGAGGTGTTCACGGGTCATAAGAGCTTACAATATTTGTTTAAATAGAAGGAGTTGAACATGAGACAGAGGAGATGGCTAGAGTTGCTGAAGGATTATGATATTACCATTCTTTATCATCCGGGGAAGGTCAATATGGTGGCCGATGCTTTGAGCCGGAAGTCAGCTAGTATGGTTAGTCTTGCCTATTTATCAGTCGGAGAACGACCTCTTGCTTTAGATGTTCAGGCGTTAGCCAACCGATTTGTGAGATTGGAGTTTTCTGAGACTGGCAGTGTTTTGGCATATACTGTAGCCCGTTCTTCCTTGTATGAACGTATTCGGGCCAGGCAGTATGATGATTGCCATTTATGTGTTCTTAGAGATAGAGTCAGGCACGGAGATGCCAAGTAGGTTACTGTTGATGTTGAGGGAGTTTTGAGGATGCAAGGATGGATTTGTGTACCTGATGTGGATGGTATTCGTGAGTTGATACTACAGGAGGCCCACAGTTCCCAATATTCCATTCATCCGGGCGCCGCAAAGATGTACCAGGACCTGCGGCAGCATTATTTGTGGCGTAGAATGAAGAAGGATATTGTAGCTTATGTAGCTCGGTGCTTGAATTGTCAGCAGGTTAAGTACGAGCACCAGAAACCCGGTGGTTTGATGCAGTAGATTCAGCTTCTCGAGTGGAAGTGGGAGCATATCACCATGGACTTTGTAGTTGGAATCCCACAGACTCAGAGGATGTTTCATGCAGTATGAGTCGTTGTGGATAGGCTGACCAAGTCAGCGCACTTCATTCCAGTATCAGTTTCATATTCAGCAAAGAAGTTGGCAAGGATCTATATGAGAGAGATTGTTAGACTGCATGGTGTGCCCATATCCATTATATCAGACTTAGGTACTCATTTTACCTCCCATTTCTAGAGAGTATTTCAGCGAGAGTTGGGCACCGAGATTGATTTGAGCACCGCATTTCATCCTCAGGAACGGGCAGTCCGAGCGTACTATTCAGATTTTGGAGGCTATGTTGTGAGCTTGTGTTATTTACTTTGGAGGTTCATGGGACCATTTCTTGCCTTTAGCTGAGTTTGCCCACAACAACAGCTATTAGTCGAGCATTCAGATGGCTCCGTATGAGGCGTTGTATGGTAGACGGTGTCGGTCTCCAATCGGATGGTTTGAGCCGGGAGAGGCTAGATTGTTGGGTTGAGTTAGTCCAGGATGCGTTGGACAAGGTGAAGATCATTTAGGATAGACTTCGTACAGTTCAGTCCAGGCAGAAGAGTTATGCGGGTCGTAGAGTTTGAGATTTGGCATTTATGATAGGCAACCGGGTATTTCTTCGAGTGTCACCCATGAAGGGCGTGATGAGATTCGGAAAGAAGGGCAAGTTGAGCCCTAGGTACAATGGTCCATTTGAGATTTTGGACAAGGTAGGAGAGGTGGCCTACAAACTTGCCTTGCCACCTAGTTTGTCAGACGTGCATCCAGTATTTCATGTGTCTATGCTCCGGAGGTATATTGCGAACCCATCTTGTGTACTTGACTTCAGTGGTGTCCAGTTGGACAAGGATTTGTCTTATGAGGAGGAGCCGGTAGCCATATTAGATCGGCAGGTGCAACAGTTGAGATCGAAGAGTTATCCTTCGGTTCGTGTTCAGTGGAGAGGTCAGCCTGTTGAGGTAGTTACTTGGGAGTCCGAGCCCGATATGCGGACCGTTATCCCCACCTATTCCCCGTTTCAGGTACTTTTCTATGTCCGTTCGGGGACGAACAGTTGTTTTAGAGGTGGAGATGGTGGTGACCCAAAAGGTCATCTTGTATAATTTAGAAAAAATTGTGTTCCGAGTCCTTGAAATCCTCCGTTAATCTCACCTCGACGTGCGTGCACATCCCGAGCTCATGGCCGAGAAGTTTTTATGTGGAAATGTGTTGAACTGTCGAATTTATGATAATTAATAGAATAAAGTTGACTTTGGTCAACATTTTTGGTAAACGACCCAGACCCATGATTTGACGGTCCCAGAGGGTTCGTGGGAAAATATGGGACTCGAGCATATGGCCGGAATCGAATTTCGAGGTCCCAAGCCCGAGAAATGAATTTTTAAAGGAAATTATTTTCTGAAAATAAGAACAACTTTTGAAAACGAATCTTGATGTGAAATCTGTGTTACCGGGCCCGTATTATGGTTCCGATGCCCGGAATAGGTTTAATATATGATATGTGAGTTATCTGTAAAGTTTGGTGTAAAACGGGCTTACTATGACGTGTTTCGGATCAAAATTGGAATAATTGAGCCTTATGAAGTTTTAAGAAAATTCTATGAGTTTTGAGGTTCAATTCATTGATTTTGATGATGTTTTGGTGATTTAAGTACTTGAATAAGTCCATATAATGATTTGGGCTTCGTGTGTGTTCTTGGTTTTGAGTCCCGAGAGCTCGGGTGAGTTTCAGGTAGTTAACGTGATTTATAAATTAGAAAAATCTGGTGTTTTTGATGTTTTGCTGGTGTCTGGTGTAATACCCTTCGCGAACGCGGCCAAGGGCCCGCGAACGCAAAGGGTAAATATCTTGGACTGGGTTTGTACTCTACGCGATCGCGTAGAGGGAGACGCGAACGCAGAGCACTGGACAGTGCTTCTACGCGAACGCGTCTCCAGGGGTGCGAACGCGTCCCCAGGGGTGCGAACGCGTAGTGTTAGTCTGGGGGGCTGGGTAGGTTGTTCTTCGCGAATGCGGCCCTGGGCTCGCAAATGCGTAGGTTAGGATTGTCAACCCTTCGCGAATGCGGCCATGGGCCCGCGAACGCGAAGGGTATTTTTGCCCAGTGATTTTTTAATAGTCAAAAGCAGAAACATTACGGGATTCTCACCACTTTTCTCAACCCACCTTCTTCCCCACTCTACTTAGGCGAAATTTGAAGACCTCCATCACCATAGCTCCGTAGGTAAGTGTTCTTAACATCATTTCCTCTCACTTTCATCAACTAATCACTAGAATCTAGGCCTAAAATCATGAAAACAAAGTAGAAATTAGGGGATTTGGGTAAAGTTAGGGTTTATGTGATTTTGGGTAATTCAACCTCAACTTGGGGTCGGATTTCAAAACAAATCATATATTTGAACTCGTGGGGGTGTGGGTGATCGGGTTTTGGTCCGAGCCTCGTCTTTGGACCAAGCGGGCCCGGGGTCGGATTTTGGTATTTTTGGAAGAATGCTAGGAATTGTATATTTAGGTTATGGGATTGTATTAATGAGTCATTATTGATGTTAATAAGTTAATTATGTCTAGATATTGTTGTTCCAGAGTTGAATTCAAAAGGAAAGGCGGTGTAGAAGGCTTGATTGCTATTTTTGGACCTGAGGTAAGTGTCTTGCCTAACTTTAGTGAGGGAATCGGTATTGTATGCTATGTGTTAAGTGTTTATCATGTTCAATGCATAGGTGAGCTGACGAGTACCTATGCATTGTTTGTCAAGCATGCCCGTGAGTCTACTTTCCATAGAAATCTTATTATTACTTCCATGTTCATTATAATATGAACTTATCTCTACTTGGAAGTTGATTGTTGTTGAAAATTCTCGTTGATGAACTTGTGATGTAATGGTCCTATTGAGGACCTAACTTTAAAGGATATACTTGAAAAGGTTGGTTATAGCTGAGACCCTTGCCGGGCAATTTGTTATGATAATTACTAGTATTCTCCCCTTGTCGGGTGATTATGATTTGTGATTTCACTATGAGGCATGCCTTGCCATTTTGATAATTTTCATTGCATTGGTAAGTAAGAGTGTAAAGCACGAAGGGTAATGTCGTGTCATGATTTACATTGATCACATCATATATTGCATAGTGAATAAAAGCACGAAGGGTGATGTCGTGCCATGATTTACATTGATTACATTATATATTGCATAGTGAGGAAGAGAGTAAAAGCGCGAAGGGTGATGTCGTGCCATGATTTACATTGATTACATTATATATTGCATAGTGAGGAAGAGAGTAAAAGCGCGAAGGGTGATGTCGTGCCATGATTTATATTTAAAAGCACAAAGGTTGATGCCGTGCCATGATTTATATTTGAAAGCACGAAGGTTGATGTCGTGCCATGATTTACATTGCCATACATGATACATTGCATAGTGAGTAAGAGAGTAAAAGCACGAACGGTGATGCTGTGCCTTGATTTATATTTAAAACCACGAAGGTTGATGCCGTGCCATGATTTATATTTAAAAGCACGAAGGTTGATGCCGTGCCATGATTTAAATTTCCATACATGATACATTGCATCGTGAGAAAGAGAATAAAAGAACGAAGGGTGATGCCATGCCATGATTCATGTTATCTTACATCGTACATTGCATTTTGAGGAAGAGAGTAAAAGCACGAAGGGTGATGTCGTGCCATTTATTACATTTCTAGCATTATGTTTGTTTCATTAGCATATTTCTGATAAATTGTCTTCTTGTCTGTTTCTATGTACTTAATTAACTGCTCTATCTCACTTGTTACCCCCTTTGTCTACTCCCGTATCCCCCTACGTATCTGTTTATCTCTTGCTTTGTTTTCCACGATATATGTTGTAGAATAGGGCAGCCTAACATTTGTTGTCAAGTCTAGCCTTGTCACTACTTCGGCCGAGGTTAGGCTCAGCACTTACTCAGTACATGGGGTTGGTTGTACTGATGCTACATTGCACATCTTATTGTTGTGCAGATCCCGCACTCGGACCCAGTGACAATGTTGAGGGAGTCACCTTCAGTCCACCCAGAGGCTTCAAGGTGTACCGCTGACGTTCGTGGGTCTTGGCGTCTCTCCTATCCCTAGTTCCTGTATTTCTGTCTTGTCTTTCCTCTAGTTCTCAGAGACAGTCATGTATTTCCTTTCAGACTTTGTATTTAGCACTCCTATAGACAGTTCGTGAGTTTGTGACTCCAGGTTTTGGGGAATTATTGCGACGTTGTATTATGTTATCTTTACTTAGTTTTGAAACTTTATATATTTCCGCTGTTAAGAATGGTGAACTGTTTTTAGTTTATTCTGTTAATTCGGTGTTATCATGTTAGTTCAACTGCACACGTTGGCTTGTCTAGCGGGTTCAATGTTAGATGCCATCACGGCCGAAGGTGGGATTTCAGGCCGTGACACCATGAATCCCAAATCACTCGAAACTTTTCTCAAGTCATGTGGCTATCCTACCACATAATCCATACGCTACTTTGTCACTCTTCGGCTAAACCATCTTCTTTAAGTAACTGCTCAACCTCTGCTTTTCATACTTGACCTGTTGGTAATTCAACTGCCGCGAGACACCTCCCATCATGTCCTTCCTCATTCTTCGCTACCCAAATGTTTCCTCAAATAAAATCCATACCTGTAGCACTGGAACCAGTGAATACCATCAACTCTAAACCTCCTAGATGATCATCTTTCTTGATCCATCAACATTAGAAACACCGATTCGATTCTGAACTGTGGTACACCGCTATCTCTAACGATAGCTTCCCCAGCGTCCTTTCACAATACCCTGTCCCAAAGGAGAATTGAAGAAGGCCCTAACACCGACAAACTTAATACATTCAAACAAGGACAACGACACCACATCACAGATAAAAATTCTGCCACGCTCGAAAATACCAAATCTTGTTACTCCATCAACCCAAACATGAACATTCATAGTTTGATTACCTTTCCTTTGATGGAAATAACCGCTGAACCTCTAAAGCACGTGCTGAGAAATCCTCCTTTCAAGTCATTCCCTACCTCAACACATAAGCAAAACTCCACTATTACACCAACATTGCGCGATAATAACATTTGAACATCATATCAATCTGCACGTAGCATAGTGTCACTATGTGAAACTTGGTTACACTTGAGTTCAACGAATGAGTTGTCTCGATCCTATAAAAAATACAGCTACTGAGCTAAAATGACAGATCATCCTTCTGCAAGAAGACGATAATAACTTGCTCGAATGAGCAAGGAGAAACATCCTTCTCCACATCGGTAGTACCATCACAACTTCTTGATTCCCAATTGACATGAGTGCTCAACACCGTACGAGAATGAATAGAAAGGAAAAGGCATAGGCCTCGAAGGAATCAAATCGCACGATAAGGAATCAAGAAGGGAAGTGCTCCTAACAGCCATGTAGCCTCTCGAAGATAAGTACATACGTCTCCGTACCGATCCATAAGACTCTACTATACTTGCTCATGATTCGTGAGACCCAAGTGAACCTAATGCTCTGATACCAAGATGTAACGACCCAAAGTTCCACTATAGGTCGTGATGGCGCCTAACATCGCCGTCAGGCAAGCCAACAGTGAATGATTAACTTAATTGCTTATTTTAGTATTTGAAATCGTAATTTTTATTAATTAAATAGTACAAAATAGAATTTACATGGTAAGTGATGATATTTACACGAACTACAGTAATGATCAATCCCGTAAGAACCCCCAAAAACCGATGTCATAAGTGCATGGGCATCAGTTAGGAAATATGATAAAATACAACATCTGTCTGGAATACAAATTAGCAGGAGAATGTAAATGACCTTGATGGAGACACTGTGTACATGCGGACTCTCAACATGGGAAGCATCTCACCTAAGTGTAATGACCCGACCGCTCATTTTGAGCTCTAGCGCGCCGTTCAGCGGTTTGAGGCCCTGAGAAGCTTCACTTCAAGTAGTATGACTTGCATGCGTGGTCGAAATTGAAGTTTGGGAAATTCAGAGTTCATTTACTAAAGTGTGATTTTTGAGCAAACGACCTTAGAATCAGGATTTGAAAGTTCTAGCAGGTTCGTATGATAATTTTGAACTTGGGCGTAATTCCGTATTGGGTCTCGGATGACCCAGGAGCATTCGGCGTATATTCTAGAAGTTGGCAATTTGGGAGAATTTCACAAATTTGGGTTGAAGTGTGTTTCAGTGTTATCGATGTCCGTTTGGGATTCCGAGTCTGGGAATAGCTTCGTATGGTGATTTTGGTATTTGGAGCGTGTTCGGAAGTGGAATTGGAGGTCCGTGGGTCATTTCGGGGTCATTTGGTGAAAGTTATAAAATAAAAGATTTTTTGAAAGTTTGACCGGGAGTTTGACTTTCAGATATCGGGGTCGGATTCCAATTTCGGAAGTTGGAGTAGGTACGTAATGTCGAAATTGTGTGCAAAATTTGAGGTAAATCAGACGTGATTTAGTAGATTTCGACATCGAATGTAGAAGTTTCAAGTTCTAAAGTTCATTAAGCTTGAATTGGGGTGTGATTCATGATTTCGACGTTGTTTGATGTGATTTGAGGCCTCGAGCGAGTTCGTATCATATTTTGGGACATGTTGGTATAATTGGTTAAGGTCCCAAGGGCCTCGGGTGGATTTTGGAAGGTTAACGGAATGGATTTAGGACAAAGAAAGCTGCTGAAATTCTGTTGCAGAAGCTGTTCACCAGAGAATTTCTGATGCGTGGAGTCGATTTTGGAAGCTCATATCTTGCAATCTATAATGCATATGAAACTTTTCAAAACATGAAAGTTGTATCCCTTGTATTCTAGTTTCCAGAAAGATAAACCATTCATCATTTGGATATTTACAGAAAGTTATGATCGATTGAATAAAGTATGGTAAAGCTGTTTTTGCAATTTCCCCAGAAATTTTTGATGCAAGGAGCCTACTTTGGAAGCTTATATATCTAAATATATAAGAAATCTGAAAGTTTTCAAAAAATGAAAGTTGTAAATCTTTGATTCTGGTTTCCTGAAAGTTAAAACATTCATCATTTAGACATTTGTACAGAAAGTTATAATCGATTGAATAGGGGATGGTAAAGCTGTTTCTAGTGGACTTTTGTAGTGACGAAAATGGACTTTTAGAGACGGATGAGCAGAAACTTAAGGACCAAAAATGCTCATTTCCTTCATTTTCGTTTTGGATTTTTGGAGCACAGTTCTTGGCGATTTTTGGGCAATTTTCACGGGAAAACATTGGGGTAAGTGTTACTTATCCTATATTGATTATATTTCATGATTACATACTCATTTACATCATGAATCCATGAATTTATTGAAGAAAAATCTTATTTTTAGCAAATCTTCCAAAAAACAAAAATTTAAGATTGAAAGCCAATCCGATGTCAGAATTCGATAATTTTTGCATGGTTGAACTCGTATCAGAATGGGTTGTCGGATTTTGTAAGTTTCGTTGGATTCCGAGATGCGGGCCCCACGGGCAATTTTTGAGTTAAATTTCGGATTTTAATCCGGAAGATAGTAAATTCATATGAAATTAATTCTGATGATTTGTATTGAATATTTCAAATTGTTTATGACTAGAATTGAGGCTTTCAGACACGAATTCGCGAAGCAAAGGTTTATTGGGATCTTGAATTTGGTTGCGGAGCAAGGTAAGTCTCCTTTCTAACCTTGTAAGAGGGAATTGTCCCCATGGGTGAAATAATTAAATACGTGTTGCTATTTTTGGGGGCTACGTACACACGAGGTGACGGGAGTCCGTGCGTAGATACTATTATGCTTATGTCCGGGTAGTCTAGGACCCAAAAGCATGTTTTATTTGCCATACTTGTAACTTTATTGATGACTTTTGAAACGATTAAAACTTATCGAACTTGGTAAATGAATTTCTGGAAAATATTTAAATACTATATTTGCGTCCATTAAAAGAGAATTTTATCACCTCCTTGGGTGATTATTTTCCTGATAAAATGTAAATTTATTGTGTGAATGTGTGTATCTATGAGTACCTGAGTCGCATGTATGATTCGCGAGCAGGGTAACTCTATTATTTATATATGACCGCGTTGCATGATCGATTCGTGAGCGGGGTAATAGATGCATCTATGGTTCGAGCCGTTCGACCCTTCGGCAGTGCATAGTTTACATTTATCGTTGGTTCGAGCCATTCTACCCTCGGCATTTCTTGTGCATGATATTTGCTGAGTACTTTCTGAGATTTTTTTTAACTGTTTATTGCCTTGAATTATAAGCTGTCAACTGAAATGACGAAGATTTAAAGTTTGTAAATGTGGAAGAAGTTGTTGTTTCCTATCACTATTTGTTAATTATCTATGATATCCATGCTTAGTGTCACCCTTGATTTTATTAAAATTGACCTCTAGCAAGTGTCAAATTCGACCTCTCGTCACTACCTCTTCGAGGTTAGGCGGGATACTTACTGGGTACACGTTGTTTTCATACTCATGCTACACTTGCTGTGCATTTTTATTGCACAGGTACATGTATATCTAGTGGCCCCGCTTGACGCAGTGATGTGGCTGACCCGGAGACTTAGGAGAGCTTCTCCCCTCGAGACGACCCGCAACCAACAGAGTCTTCCTCAGATGTATTGTACTTTCTTTACTGTCCCATTTGTATTCTGGATGGTTATTGTATTTCATTTGGTTTTCCTTAGAAACTGCTCATGCATTTGTGACACCGGGTTTTGGGATGACTTTGGGATGTATTTGTCGATTGAATTATTTAAAACATCATGGTTTACTCGGTAACTTTATTTGATTTTATATAATGAAATAAAAATTAATGATTTTCAAAATACTAAAATAGGAATTTAATTAACCATTGAGTGTTGGCTTGCCTGACTGTGGTGTCCGGCGCCATCACGACCTTGATGAATTTTGGGTCGTGACACTAAGTCCCTGCAGTAGCCGTGCCTCTGCGCCCACAATGCCTCTAGACATATATTCACCTGCACAAAATGTTCATCAATTGTAGCATGAGTACGTAAAACAACGTATACCCATTAAGTATGTAGTCTAATCTCGAAGAACTAGTGACGAGGAGTCGACGTCGACACTTACTATGGGCTAACAAAAAAATTCTGAATTTTTAATTAAGCATGGATTATGTAAATACAGCTTAAAACTCAACAACAAGAAATAAATAAACAATTCTTTCACTGATAGCAAATCCAAAATTAACTTTTATCAATCTCCCAAGACAATGAAACAATATCAATTGTAATTGGACTCCAAGAATTATTACGCACGAATTATGCTGAGGTCGTACGACCTGATCCAACATACAAATATATAAAATGTGCACTGCCGAGGGTCGAACGACACGAACCATAGACGCATCTATCTTCTACCTAGGCATTCGACCCGCTCCACAAGAAGAGAAAAATACATTAAAACAACCAATTCAAGATTTATTAAAAGGCAAATATCCAAAGAAATACCAATTCTCATCAACGGTCAAGTGACCCGTCCAAAACTCAAGTAAATGAAGTATAACCTTTTACAATTCTTTTATCAAGTTCCAATATGAGTTGAGTAATTAAATTAACAAGTAGGGTGCAAACATCGCAAGTATAACATGATTTAGGTCCTAGACTACCCGTACATAAGCATAATTAGTAGCTACGTACGGACTCTCATCACCTCGTGCGTACGTAGCCCCCACAAATAGAAGCACATACTAAATCAATTCACCTATGCGGTTAATTCCCTCGTACAAAGTTAGAAAAGAGACTTACCTTGTCTTAAATCTCACTTTCCGATCACAATTCCGCTCTAAAGCCCCAACTTGGTGCCGTTCAATCCGAAACTAGTCAAACAACGTGCAAATTAATCAAAAATATACTCCAATGCTTGAAATTTAACAATTTACAAATATTTCCAACTCCGCTCGAAAATTTGGCACTGGAGCCCACGTCTCTGAACCCGATGAAACTCGCAAAATCTAACAACCCATTCTGAGACGAGTCCAACCATACAAAAATTATCAAATTCCGACATCGAATTGCCTTTCAAATCTTCATTTTACATTTTTGGAAGATTTAAAAAAAAATCTGATTTTTCTTTCATTAATACACGGATTCATGATGTAATTAGTATGGAATCATGAAATATAATTAATATAGGATAAGGAACACTTACCCCAATATTTTCCCTTGAAAATCTCTCAAAAATCGCCCTTTCCCGAGCTCCTTCTCCCATTTTCAGAACTTAAATCTGCTGCCCATTCATTTACCCTATGCGATCGCGAAACACAAAAAAATTTCAGCATTTTTTTACTCTATGCGATCGCGGCTATCCTCCTGTGATTGCGAAGAACAAAATTTTCCAACAACCTTCTCCAACTCTTCCGGACAGCCCCTAATATAATGGTCATAACTTTTTGTACAGAACTCTAAATGCTAAATGGTTGGTTTCTGGAAACTGGAGACAAAGAGCCACAACTTCATTTTTGGATCATCTCCAATTCCTTATACATTACGAGATATAAGCTTTCAAAGTCGGGTTAGTGCGGTAAAAAGTTTCCTCTACACGATTGCGAAAAGTCTTCCACGATCGCGAATCACTGGCCAATTTCTCCCATTTCACCAATCGCGATCGCGATCAATGCCCCGCGATCGCATAGCACAATGTTGTAGCAAAAATCTAGCAGCTAAAAATGGCCTAGAAATGGTCCGAAACCACCCCGAAACATATCTGAAACACACATGAGGCCCTCGGGACCCCAGCCGAATATACCAAAGGGTCTCAAAACATAACACAAACTTAGTCAAGGCCTCAAATCACATCATACAATGCTAAAAACACGAATCATGCCCCCAATTCAAGCCTAATGAACTAAGAAATTCCAACTTCTATATTCGATGCCGAAACCTATCAAATCAATTCTGATTGACCTCAAATTTTGCAAATAAGTCATAATTGACATTAGGAACCTACTCTCACTTCTGCAAGTGGAATCCGTCCCTGATATCGAAAAGTCCACTCTCAGTCAAACTTCCAGAAACCTTCAACTTCCAACTTTCGCCAACGACCCCGAAATGACCTACGGATCTCCAAATCCACATCCGTATGCGCTCCTAAGAGCAGAATCACCATACAGAGCTATTACCACTCTTGAAATCCTAAACTATAATGAACCGAAATCCCCACCGTTGGGACCGTGATGGAGCCTAACATTACACTTGCTAGGCAAGCCAACGTTAGAGGTTTATTAGCCAATTCTTTACTTAACAATAAGCAAGCTATAACAAATCGAAATGAATGCAAAAATATATAAATAAGAACTTTGATTATATATTATTACTATCCAGAATCCGGAGTCACAATTCACGAACATTCTAAGATTTACTGCAAGTATTTATCCGAAAGAAAATACAATTGTTTGCGAAATAAGGAAAACAGTAAAATATTGGGTATAGGAGGGGACTGTGAATGCCAACAGGACTACCTTGGGTATCCTAGCAAATGAATCCTACAACCAACCTCTCGATCAGCCTGAAGCTGCTCCAAAATCTGCACTGGAAGTGCAGAGTGCAGTATCAGTACAACCGACCCCATGTACTGGTAAGTGTCGAGCCTAACCTCGACGAAGGACTGACGAGGCTACATCGGGACACTCACAATATAATCTGCATACATGAATGATAATAGCAGAAAGGAAGACATAATAAAATGAAACAATAGCTTGCAAGAAGTAAATACAATTCACAAAGTATTTAATCAGAGTTTAGCTACTACAAATCCTTAAGTGCAATTTAAGACTAACGTACAACTAACACAGTCAGGGAAAAGTATAAACATATAGGTTGTTGCGGCGTGCAACCTGATCACGCTCAACTATGTCTAATAAAAGACTAAGCGGGCGTTGCAAATATAATCCGGGGTATTATGCCCAGAGTCGATCCCACAGGGAATTTACGTATCAAGCAAGCTGTTAGAATACTCAACTGTCACTTGATGTTATTTAAATTACTAAAACTAAAGATTAAAACTAAATATTAACTACGCCTAAGGTGTAAAAAAATATAATAAAGATCTAAGATTATGGTTTCCTCCGTCGGTGAATTTACTTCTCGGATACTTCATATAGCTTGATTCGTTGTTTCTATCAATCATGAACACTCTATCTACCATAAATCTCTCTCAAGTAATTATGATAATTTACTAGACGCACTCTCTCAAGTTACGCTAGCTAGATTGCATTACAGTTCACTTTAGATTGCACCCGAGGTATCGTTATCTTTAATCCAACCTCTAAGCCCTCGGTTATGACCTTCGTCTATACTCCGGGAGTGATGCTGTTCAAACAACTACCTAAATATGCACTCTCTCTCAAGTAGATACATAATAATTAGGCACAACTAATTGATGGCCATTCAATTAACTACAACAAGAACGTAGTTGAACATTAGAGATTGATCAACCAATT
>ML425889.1:0-27234 GCA_005239525.1 Nicotiana knightiana | reverse complement strand
CATCAAAGTACGGGGTTGGGGGAAGATAAGAAATATAAGCACAACCCTGAAAGTGACCATCTTGAGCACCACACATATCACACTCACTCCTCACATAAGATTGAGTTGGTGCAGATAACTTGCTCTCGGGAAGATTTTGATAATTTTGCTCTGGGTGGTTTCCTCCATAATATGCATAATGAGGATCAAAAGTAGAATTACCAACATCCAAACTCTCATAATTCCATGATGCCATGTTTTAACAAATAAAACTAAAATAAAGAAAATAAAAATCAAATACTAAAAAAAAAAATTCAACTTGAAACCTAATAATATGTACAATTACAGCTACACTTGATAATACCGTTAATTCCCCGGCAACGGCGCCAAAATTTGATCACGCTCAACTATGTCTAATAAAAGACTAAGCGGGCGTTGCAAATATAATCCGGGGTATTATGCCCAGAGTCGATCCCACAGGGAATTTACGTATCAAGCAAGCTGTTAGAATACTCAACTGTCACTTGATGTTATTTAAATTACTAACACTAAAGATTAAAACTAAAGATTAACTACGCTAAGGTGTAAACAATTGTAATAAATATCTAAGGTTATGGTTTCCCCTGTCGGTGAATTTACTTCTCGGATACTTCATATAGATTTATTAGTTGTTTCTATCAATCATGAACACTCTATCTACCATAAATCTCTCTCAAGTAATTATGATAATTTACTAGACGCACTCTCTCAAGTTACGCTAGCTAGATTGCATTACAGTTCACTTTAGATTGCACCCGAGGTATCGTTATCTCTAATCCAACCTCTAAACCCTCGGTTATGACTTTCGTCTATACTCTGGGAGTGGTGTTGTTCAAACAACTACCTAAATATGCACTCTCTCTCAAGTAGATACATAATAAATAGGCACAGCTAATTGATGGCCATTCAATTAACTACAACAAGAACGTAGTTGAACAATTAGAGATTGATCAACCAATAAGAACTATATTAATAACACAATAAGTTCACCCCTCGATGGGTTCTACCAAAATCCTAGAAAAGAAGTTAGCTAAACAAATTCATAAGAATCAAATCTAAAATAACTTGCATAATTAAAATACAAAGTAATGAAGAAAATCTATACAAATTGATGTCTTTCCGTCCGAATCCCTCTATCCTCTTCGAATTTCTCCCTAAGTTGTGTTTTTGGGGTCTATTTATAAGTTTAGGACAAACCCTAAACGTGTAGGAGACTTCTATTTCAACCGGGAAACACTTAAACTCGTCAAAACTCGAAATTGACCAGAACCAGGAGACCAGGCATTTTGGCTCTAAGGCCTGGATAAGGCCAGGCCAGGCATGGATTTAGGAGGATAACACCCCCCTAACGCTAGGACCAGCCTGGCTTTAGAAGGCAAACGCCTGGATAAGGCCAGGGTGTTCCCTCTTCGCCTCTCAAGCGTATTTTCGACGTATTTTCATCCATTTAGCTCGGTTTCCATCTCCAATTCACCTACACATGAAATAAACTCCATTAAGCACATAAAAAGTGTATTTTTATCATTAACGCACATAAAATGTAAGGCATATAACATGTTAAACTATGAATTCTAGCCTCGCATCACAACCCGATCCCACCGTACATATCATATTCCTCCCTTATTTCCTCTTAATAACATAAACAACATAATATAAATAAAAGTGTTGCGACATGTAAACCGATCCCACAATATCACAATAGCCACAATCACAATTCACCCTTATTCCACCACAAATCACCCTTATTACACCTGTTGCAGCGTGCAACCCGATCCCACCGTACATCTCATTTCACCCTTATTCCACCTGTTGCAGCGCGCAACCCGATCCCACCATATCAGTATCAATTACTCAGTAAGTACAGAAATTTCACAATTCAACACAAAACTCTTCACAATACTTAAACTTCAAACCAAAGAAAATGGGAATCTTGTACACTATGAATTCACACAAGTAATACTACTCAGTGAGACCAATTCAAAATATACCATAAAACTCCAACAAACCAGCTTAAGAAAATAATATGAGACAAAGAAGCTACGGAATAACTAATACCTTCAACAAAGGGAAACAATGTCTAACAAGTAGCAATTAGGATGGGAATACAAGTAAAGCATGTAACAATTAAGGTAGGGAAAAAAAGACAATATGAAAAGAACGGGGAAAGAAACAGGCAAACAGATAAGTTGGACGCGCATAAGTACTCGTCACCTCACATATACGCCGCTCACATGATTTTCATGTAGCAAATAATTCAAGGGTTCCTAGTCTCTCAAGTCAAAGTTAGACACAACACTTACCTCGCTGCACAGGTCACTCAATGCTCAATTACCTTTTTTTTCTCTAGAATCCACCTCCAAACCACTCTTATCTATCCACAATTAACTTAAAACATCAAAAATTGCTAAAGGAATCAATTACAATGAATAAATTTAGATTTCCCAAACTTTTTCCCAAAAAGTCAAAAATCGACTTCGAGACCGCCTGGTGAAACCCGAGGTTCGGACCAAAACCCATTCACCCATTCATCCCTAAGCCCGATTATGTAATTTGTTTCGAAATCCGACCTCAATTCGAGGTCTAAATTCCAATTATGTAAAAATCCCCAATTCCACTGAAACCCCAATTTCTACAATGAAAAACCTAGATTTTTAGGTTAAAAGTTTATGAAATGTAATGGGTAATTTCCAGAAAGTAGGTTAGAATCACTTACCAAAAATTTGGGAAGAAAATTTTGTGGAAGAATCGCCTCTAGGTCTCTTAGTTTTGAAAATTTTGAAAGAATGGTTAAAATCCGTTTTGGGTTCTGTTTTGATAGCTGGGCGACAGTGTTCATCGCGTTCGCGTGAACACTGCCGCGTTCACAAAGATCTGCACCTGCTAGGCTTAAGCGATCGCAAAATTCTTATCGAGGCTACGCCCCCTGGCCTTCGCGTTCGCGAGTCCTTGCTCGCTTCGCGATGAAGAGTGATTGGCCCCCTCCCCCAGGTCCCAAATGCTACGCGTTCGTGAAGGGTAAGGCCCCCATCGCTTTGCGTTCGCGTAGTGTAAAAATTCTCCCCAACCTAGATCCCCTTCACGATCGTGAGAATGGCTACGCGATCGCGAAGCACAATACACCAGAACACCAGATACATCACACACCAGATTTTCTAAGTTTCAAATCACCCGTAACATATCTGAAACTCACCCGAGTCCTCGGGGATCCAAACCAACTATGCACACAAGTATAAAAACATTATACGAACTTGCTCTCGTGATCAAATTGTCAAAATAATGCCTCGAACTACAAATCAGGCACCAAATCAAATGAAATTTTCAAGACAACTTTAAAACTCTATTTTCACAATCGGACGTCTTAATCATGTCAAATAAACTTCGTTTCTACCAAATTAGACATAAAAGTCATAAATAATATAGCGGACCTGTACCGAGCTCCGAAACCAAAATACTGACCCGGTATCAACAAGATCAAACATAAATAAATTCTTAAAATCATAATCTTTCAAACTTTTAATTTTTCATCAAAATTCTATATCTCGAGGTAGGGACCTCGGAATTCAATTTCAGGCATACGTACAGATCTCATATTTCGATACGGACCCAGCGGCACCGTCAAAATACAGATCCGGGTCAGTTTTCTCAAAACATTGACCGAAGTCAACTCAATTAACTTTTAAGGCAAAAATTCTTATTTTTATTAGTTTTTAACATATAAGCCTTCCGAAAAAACACCCGGACCACGCACGCAAATTGAGGAAGGCTAAAATGAGATCTTTAAGGGTTCAGAACACATAATTTAGTTCTAAAACAAGAGATGACCTATCAGGTCATCACATTCTCCACCTCTAAAATAACTGTTCGACCTTGAACATACATAGAAAAGTACTTGGGCTGGTGAAAAGGTGAGGATATCTACTCCGCATATCTGACTCGGACTCCCAGGTAGCTGCCTCAGCGGGCTGACCTTCCACTACACTCGAACTAATGGATAACTCTTCGATCTCAACTGACGAACCTGTCGAGATAGAATAGCCACCGACTCCTCCTCATAAGTCAAATCCTTGTCCAACTGAGCAAAAATCTAACACGTGGGACGGATCATTGTGATACTTCCGGAGCATGGACACATTGAACACTGGATGAAGTTCTAATAACCCCGGAGGCAACGCAAGCCTGTAAGCCACCTCTCCCACTCACTTGAGAATCTCAAAAGGTCCGATATACCTAGGGCTCAGTTTGCCCTTCTTTCCAAACCTCATGACACCCTTCATGGGTGATACCCGAAGCAACACCCTCTGCCCAACCATGAATGCAATATCACAAACTCTATGATCGGCATAACTCTTATGCCTGGACTGAGCTGTGCGAAGTTGATCCTGTATAATCTTGACCTTATCCAAGGCATCCTGTACTAGATCTATACCCAATAACTGATCCTCCCCTGGCTCAAACCACCCAACTGGCGACTGACACCGTCTACCATATAATGCCTCATAGGGAGCCATCTGAATTCTCTGCAAGGGGCAAGAATGAATCCCGCGATCCTGCTTAATCTATGACAAATGCGAGGAGCATATCCTCCAAGATCTGAATAGTGCGCTCGGACTGTCCGTCCGTCTGAAGATGAAATGTTGTTCTCAAATCAACCCGCGTGCCCAATTCACATTGTACTTCCCTCCAGAAGTGCGAGGTTGTCACGACCCCAAATCCTAAGCCGACCATGATGGCGCCTATCGTGAGACTAGGCTAGCCAACCATTTCAAACTATCAATATATATATCATGATTTTCCCAAAATTTAGCAGATTTTAAAATAGTAGAATGAGATGAAACAAATTACACACCTCCCCAAAACCTAGAGTCAACTGTCATGAGCATCTAAAACTGAAAATACAATGTACAACATAGTGACTTGCTACAACAAAAGTCTGAGGTACAAAAGACCAAAAGAAACTATGATCAGATGGAAGGAAAAGAGGTGAGCTGGGGACGCTGAGCAACTACCTCAATCCTCGAACAACTCCAAGCTCGTCCGAAAATCAACTAGTGAGATGGTCCGGTACCTGGATCTGCACACAGAGGTGTAGGGAGTAACGTGAATACGCCAACTCAACAAGTAATCAATGTAACTAAAAACTTGAGTGTAGTGACGAGCATTTAAATCATGAAAATCCATATAGTGAATAACAGTGGAAATGAATAAATCAAGTCAGGAATTCTACAATTGTATATATTTCATAAAACTCCGGTTTCCATTTAAAAAT
Source organism: Nicotiana knightiana (assembly GCA_005239525.1). NCBI lineage: Eukaryota > Viridiplantae > Streptophyta > Magnoliopsida > Solanales > Solanaceae > Nicotiana > Nicotiana knightiana. Next base: position 21,950 of record ML425889.1, on the reverse strand, counting down.
CTCGTATAAAAACATTTATCCAACATTTGTTATCAGAGGCTCAGTGTAAAGAAGAGTGTAAACATCATTTTTCATAAAATATAAGCCCCTCAGGCACAGTATCACTCGCAGTAAAGCCTCTCGGGAAAGCTTCTCAATCACTCGTAACTCCACTATCAATACTTCATGCTCTCACTTAACGCTCATACTCAGCAAGTACCATGAACACACACAAATGTTGCGGCAGGCAGCCCGCTCCACTACTATATATATATTTATACTGTTGCGGCGTGCATCCCAATCCATATATAATATACGTTACGGCGTGTAGCCCGATCCATATAATAGTCAATTGCGCTCACTGGGGTGTACAGACTCCTGGAGGGGATCCTTCAGCCCAAGCGCTATATCTGCTGCGGCGTGCAGCCCGATCCAATATGTATATTACTGTAGCGTGCATCCAGATCCATATGTAACATATATTGCTGCAGGGTACAGCCCGATCCGTATATATATATATATATATATATATATATATATATATATATATATATATATATAATCTATATTATTGCGGCGTGCAGCCCAACCCATATATAATATATGACATATATATTATTGCCGCGTACAACCCGTCCCATAACTATCCTCAGATACTAGGCTCTCGGCCTGACTCAGTCACCCTCACAAGCCACTTGGACAATTCATCTCAACTCACGGGACTCCGCCCGAAATAATTTTCAGAGTTTTCAAGCAGTGTGATAACAGTAAAAATAACAACAAGTAGGAAACATGACTGAGTTCACAGATGTTCTATCAGGATAGTGGTAGAATAGTGTAAAACTACCTCTAAGGGTCTAAACAGGTCGGCACAAGGCCCCAAACAAGGCTCACAGCCCATAAACAATATATATTTCCGAAACACAGGATATCATAAGGTTTCAAATCGAATACGCGGCTTAATAGTCGCTACGGGACGGACCAGGTCACAACCCCTATTGGTGCACGCCCCCACGCTCGGCAGCTAGCATGTGCGTCACCTCATTTACCAAAACAATATCAAATACCGGGGTGCCATACCCTCAGGTTTAGAGTTACAATCGTTACATACCTCAAATAGCCCAAAAGCTACCCCGCGATGCGCTTGCCCCTCGAATTGGCTCCCGATTGCTCCGAAACTAACCAAAACCATATTAACATCATCAATATATGCTAAAGGAACACAACCCAATCGAAAACTATCAATTTAGCCAAACCCGAGCCCCAATCCCACGTCTCAAAATTCGATAAAATATAAATCAATATAATCCTCATCCTCTTACGATTCTATACATATCAAGAACACTAAAATCGGACCACAATTTTCCACTCAAATCCTCAAAAGAAAATCCCAATTCCATGCACTTAACTTCCCCAAATTTTAGGTTTAATTCAACAATTTTCCGGTTTAATTACTTAGAAAATGACATCCAAGTGAGCCCCTTTGATTTCTTCTTGAAACCCTCTCAAATAGCTCTAAACCCGCTTATCAATGGAGGAAAATGGACAAAATTTCGCAACTAGGGGCTTTAAAACATTCTGCCCAACACTTATATCCCCTTTAGTGCGATCACAACTCCAGCCACGCGATTGAGATGCACAACCCAGACCTCCCTATGCGATCGCATACCAACATACGCGATCACATAGAACAAACCTCCATCTTACACACGCGCCTCGGAACCTCTATGCGATCGCACCAAAGTCCACGCGATCGCACTGCTTCACCTGCCCAACCTATGCGATCGCAATCCATACCACGCGATCGCATAGAAAAAATTGCCTGGCCCAGTATTTTACTCTACGCGCTTGCGGATGAGTCCACGCGATCACAGTGATCAAATCACTGCTGCTAAAACACCAGAAAATAGCAGACTCCTTAAGGCCGAAAAGTGCCTGTTTGAGCATCCGAAATACACCCGAGGCCAGCACATCCCATAATATCATTCAAACTTAGTCGAGCCTTCGAAACACCAAAAACAACACGAAAACACCAAAATTACATCAAATTCAAGCCTATGAACTTTGAAACTTCTAAATTTCGCCAATGATGCCAAAATCAACCAAAACACACCCGATTGACCTGAAAATTTGCACACATATCCAAGATGACATTACGAACCTGTTCCAACTTCTGGAATTCCATTCCGACCCCGATAGCCTTTTTTGCACTGCCTACCGGAAATCGCCAAAACTTACTTTCGCCAATTCAAGCCTAATTCTACACCGGACATCAACACTTCATTCCAAACACACTCCTAAGTCCCAAATCACCTAACGAAGCTATCTGAGCCATAAAATCCACATTCCGAGATCGTTTATCAATAAGTCAACTTCTAGTTGACTTTTTCAACTATTAAGCTAATTTAAGAGACTAAGTGTCTCAATCCTCACCACGACCACTCCAAACCGAACCAACCGACCTAACATAACATAAATAAGCTAAGCAACATACAAAAAAGCAGAAACGGGGGAAATGGGGCTAACCTCACGGAACAACCGGCCGGGTTGTTACATCCTCCCCCTTTTAAACAAGCGTTCGTCCTCGAACGGGTCTAGAAACATAACTGTGGTCTCGAATAAGTGATGATATATGTCCCGCATCTCCCGATCGGTCTCCCAGGTGGAATCCTCCACCGGCTGTCCTCTCCAATGAACCTTCACTGATGCTATATCCTTAGACCTCAGCTTTCTGACCTGACGACCCAAAATAGCCACTGGCTCTACCTCATATAACATATCACCCTCGAGCTGAACCGTGCTGAAGTCCAAAACATGAGATGGGTCACCAACATACTTCCGGAGCATCGAAACATGGAACACCGGATGAATACTCGATAAGCTGGGAGGCATGGCAAGTCTATAGGCTACCTCCCCAATCCTCTGAAGCACCTCAAAAGGCCCAATAAGCCGGGGACTCAGCTTTCCCCTCTTCACGAACCTCATAAAACCCTTCATGGGTGACACCTTCAGCAGTACCTTCTTCCCAACCATGAAAGACACATCTTGGACCTTCCGGTCCGCATAACTCTTCTGCCTAGACTACGTTGTGCGAAGCCGCTCCTGAATCAATTTCACCTTGCCCAACGCATCCTGAACCAAGTCTGTGCCCAATAGCCTAGCCTCGCCAGGCTCAAACCAACCAACTGGAGATCTGCATCTCCTACCATATAAAGCCTCATATAGAGCCATCTGGATACTCGACTGATAACTATTATTATATGCAAACTCCGCAAGTGGCAAAAACTGGTCCCATGAACCCCCAAAATCAATGACACATGCACACAACATATCGTCCAAAATCTGAATTGTACGCTCCGACTGCTCATCGGTCTGAGGATGAAACACTATGCTTAACTCGACCTGAGTACCCAACTCTCTCTGTACGACTCTCCAAAACTGAGATGTGAACTGAGTACCTCTGTCAGAAATGATAGAAACTGGAACCCCATGAAATCAGACAATCTCTCTGATATAAATTTCAGCTAACCGCTCCGAAGAATAAGTAGTACCAACAGGAATGAAGTGCGCGGACTTAGTCAGCCGATCCACAATAACCCATATAGCATCAAACCTCCTCGAAGTCCGTGGGAGTCCAACTACGAAGTCCATGGTGATTTACTCCCACTTCCACTCCGGAATATCAAATCTCTGAAACAATCCACCTAGTCTCTGGTGCTCATACTTGACCTGCTGACAGTTGAGCCACCAAGCCACAAACTCAACAATATCTTTCTTCATCCGCCTCCACCAATAATGCTGTCTCAGATCCTGATACATCTTCGTGGCACCCGGGTGGATGGAATACCGCGAACTATGGGCCTCAGCTAGAATCAAATCTCGAAGACCTTCCACATTGGGCACGCAAATCCGGCCCTGTATCCTCATGACCCCATCATCACCAATAACCACATCCCTGGCATCACCGTGATGAACCCTGTCCTGAAGAACAAGCAAATGCGGAAATCATACTGGCGTGCTCTAATCTGATCATAAAGAGAAGACCTAGAGGCCACACAAGCCAATACCCGCGGAGGCTCTGATAGATCCAATATCACCAACTGACCTGCTAAATCCTGAACATCAAGTGCTAATGGCCGCTCTGCTACTGGAAGGTAAGCTAGACTCCCCAAACTCTCTGCCCTGCGAGTCAGGGCCTCGGCCACCACATTGGCATTCCCCGGATGATATAAAATAGTGAGGTCATAATCCTTGAGAAGCTCCAACCACCTCCTCTGACGCAAATTCAGATCCTTCTGCTTAAGCAGATGCCGCAAACTTTGGTGATCTGTGAAAATCTCACAATGCACTCCATACAAATAATGCCGCCAAATCTTCAAGGCGTGGGCAATAACTGCTAGCTCAATATAGTGCACTGGATAATTCTTCTCGTGTACCTTCAACTGTATGGACGCGTAGGCAATCACCCTACCGTCCTGTATCAAAACCTCTCCAAGGGCAACTCTCGAGGCATCACAGTAAACTGTATAAGAATCTGAACCCGTAAGCAAAATCAATAACGGAGTTGTAGTCAAAGATGACTTGAACTTCTGAAAGCTCTCCTTACACTCCTCAGTCCATCTAAATTGAGCACCCTTTTGGGTCAGTCTGGTCATAGGTGCTGCAATAGATGAAAATCCCTCGACGAAATGGCGATAGTACCCTGCCAAACCAAGGAAACTGCGAATCTCGGTAGCTGATGACGGTCTAGGCCAACTGTGCACAGCCTCTACCTTCTTCGGATCAACCTAAATACCTTCACTAGACACCACGTGCCCCAAGAATGCCACTGAATCAAGCCAGAACTCACAGTTCAAAAATTTTGCATACAGTCTCTTCTCTCTCAAGTTCTGAAGCACAACTCTCAAATGCTGCTCATGATCCTCCTGAGATCGCAAATACACCAAGATATCGTTAATGAACACGATGACGAAAGAATACAGATAAGTCCGGAATACACTGTGCATCAAATGCATAAAGGCTGCTGGGGCATTGGTCAGCCCGAATAACATAACCAGAAATGCATAATGACCATATCTAGTCCTGAAAGCAGTCTTCGGGATGTCTGGCCCCGAATCTTCAACTGATGATAGCCAGAATGAAAGTCAATCTTAGAAAATACCCTACCACCCTGCAACTGAATCAAAAAGGCCATCTATAAGAAGAAAGGGATACCAGTTCTTCACCGTAACTCTGTTCAGCTGCCGATAATCAATACACATACGCATAGAACTATCCTTTTTCTTTACAAACAACACTGGTGCACCCCAAGGTGACACACTAGGCCGAATGAACCCCTTATCTAGGAGTTCCGGAAGCTGCTCCTTTAATTCCTTTAGCTTTGCTGGTGCCATACGATAAGGTGGAACAGAAATAGGCCGAGTGCCTCGCACCAGGTCAATACCAAAATTAATGTCCCTGTCAGGTGGCATGCCTGGCAGGTCTGCAGGAAACACGATCAGAAAGTCACGGACCATAGGAACCAAATCAATAGCGGGAGTCTCACCACTGACATCCCTCAAAAAATCCAGATACGATAAACACCCCTTCTCAACCATACGTTGAGCCTTCAGGTAGGAAATCACCCTGCTAGGCACATAATCAGAAGAACATCTCCACTCAACCCTCGGACATCCGGGCATAGCTAAGGTCACAGTCTTAGCGTGACAATGAAGAACGACATGACACGGAGATAACCAGTCCATGCCCAATATCACATCAAAATCGACCATGCTGAGTAACACTAGGTCCACTCGGGTCTCCAGACCCCTAATAGATATCACACACGACCGATACACACGGTCCACAACAACATTATCGCCCACCGGAGTCGACACATGAACAGATGTAACTAAAGAATCACAGGGCATATACAGAAAATGGGCAAAATACGAAGAAACATAGGAATATGTAGAATCAGGGTCAAATACAGCCAAAGCATCTCGGCAATAGACGAAGACAATACCTGCGATCACTGCATCGGAGGCTGTAGCATCTGGCCTGGCTGGAAAGGCATACATATGGGCCTGACCTCCACCTGCTCGACCTCCCCCTCTAGGGTAGCCTCTAGCTGAATGACTACCACCCCTGATGGCCTGGGTGGGTGGTGAAGTAATTGGAGCTGAAATCGAAGGCTGCCTCCTCAGCTGAGATGGACCTCCAATAAGATGAGGACAATGCCTCCTCATATGCCTGAACTCTCCACACTCATAACAACTCCCTGGAGCTGGAGACTGGGACTGAAATGAACTCCTCTAGAATGGCCACTAGGAGAACCATGCATAGAAGAACCCTGAACTAATGGTGCTCGAGCTGCACTCTGGGCTGGAAGGGCACTGAATGAAGAATGGCCTGGCTGAAACCCGCGAGGACCATGCCCCGAAGATTCACCACTATAGGTTGCGCGGCCTGGCCGAGGAGGCCTGAATAAACGACCCCTACCATGCTGAAACTGCCCCTGGAAGGAGCACCACTAAAACCATCCGATCCATGAGGCCTCTTGGCCTCCCTCTCTACCCGCTTCTGGAGGCGAACCGACTCAATATCTCGAGCAATATCAATAACCTGCTCGAATGTAGCATCTGATACTCTCTCCCGGGTCATGTAAGTGAGGCCATCCACAAACCTCCTAATCCTCTCCCTATCAGTAGGGACTAACTCAGTGGCATGACGAGCCAACTCCAAAAACCCCATCTCATACTGCGTCACTGATAGCTCCCCTTGACGCAGCTGCTCAAAATGCCTGCGCTGCTCCTCCCGTGAGACTGGGTTACATACTTCTCCAAGAATATAGTGGAGAACTGCTGCTAGGTGAGGGGTTCTGAACCAACAGGCCTACGCCTCTCAAAATACTCCAACCAAGTGAAAGCAGCACCAAAAAACTGAAAAGTAGCAAATGAGTCCCCGCTGGTCTCCAAAATCCCAGCAGTACGTAGCATCCTCTGACACTTATCCAGAAAACCCTGGGCATCCTCTCCCTCAGCACCACTGAATGTCGGAGGCTCTAGTCTACTAAACCTCTCCAGCCTATGCTGCTCATCATCTGGCATAGCTGGGACCACGAAGTCATGAACTGGAGCAACCGACTGGGCTGGAACCGCCCCCGGTGTCAGCTGACCCTAAGTAACCTGCTCAGGTGTTCGAGCAACTAGAGTCTGACTGCCTCCCCCGGCCTGAGAAGTAGCGGCAACTGCCTGAGCAAGGGTGGTACACACAGTCAAGATCTGAGCCATGGTCTCCTGAAGACCCGGAATAACAATAGTCACTGCCGGTGCCTGAGCCTGTCCCGCTAGAGTATCTGTGGCGGGAATCTGATCCTGAACAGTAGGGGGATCAACTAGCACTACCCTGGTTGCTGCACGAGCTGGCCCCTACCTCTACCATAACCTCGACCTCTCGCTGGTCTAGCTGGTGGCTGATCACCCTGATCAGTAGCGAGAGTCCTCACCATCTGTGAGAGAATGAAAAACAGAAGTTGAGATTTCCAGAATCAACAAAATGGCACGACAAAATTCAAGAAAAATGAGATTGTTCCTAAGGGTTCCGCAGCCTCTCGAAGATAAGTACAGACGTCTCTGTACCGATCCGCAAGACTCTACTAAACCTGCTCATGACCGTCGAGTCCTATGTAACCTAGGCTCTGATACCAACTTGTCACGACCCCAAATCCTAAGCCGGCCGTGATGGCGCCTATCATGGGACTAGGCTAGCCAACCATTTCAGACTATCAATATATATATCATGATTTTCCCAAAATTTAGTAGATTTTAAAATAGCAGAATGAGATGAAACAAAATACACACTTCCCCAAAACCTGGAGTCAACTGTCATGAGCATCTAAGACTGAAAATACAATGTACAACATAGTGACTTGCTACAACAAAAGTCTGAGGTACAAAAGACCAAAAGAAACTATTATCAGAGGGAAGGAAATGAGGTGAGTTGGGGACGCTGAGCAGCTACCTCAATCCTCGAACAACTCCAAGCTCGTCCGGAAATCAACTAGTGAGATGTTCCGGTACCTGGATCTGCACACAGAGGTGCAGGGAGTAACGTGAGTATGCCAACTCAGTAAGTAATCAATGTAACTAAAAACTTGAGTGTAGTGAAGAGCATTTAAATCATGCAAATCCATATAGTGAATAATGGTGGAAATGAATAAATCAAGTCAAGAATTCTACAATTCCAAATATTTCATAAAACTCCGGTTTCCATTTAAAAGTCTCGTATAAAAACATTTATCCAAAATTTGTTATCAGAGGCTCAGTGTAAAGAAGAGTGTAAACATCATTTTTCATAAAATATAAGCCCCTCGGGCACATTATCACTCACAGTAAAGCCTCTCGGGCAAGCCTCTCAGTCACTCATAACTCCACTATCAGTACCTCATGCTCTCACTTAACACTCGTACTCAGCAATTACCATGAACACATACAAATGATGCGGCGAGCAGCCCGCTCCACTACTATTTATATATATATTTATTTATTTATTTATACTGTTGCGGCGTGCATCCCGATCCATATATAACATACGTAGCAGCGTGCAGCCCGATCCATATAATAGTCGACTACGCTCACTGGGGGTGTACAGACTCCTGGAGGGGCTCCTTCAGCCCAAGCGCTATATCTGCTGCGGCTGCAGCCCGATCCAATATGTATATTGTTGCGGCGTGCATCCCGATCCATATGTAACATATATTGTTGCGGCGTGCAACCCGATCCATATATATATATATATATATATATATAAATCTATATTGCTGTGGCGTGCAACCCGACTCATATGTAATATATGACATATATATTGTTGCGGCGTGCAACCCGTCCCATAACTATCCTCACATACTCGGCTCTCGGCCAGACTCAGTCACCCTCACAAGCCACTTGGGAAATTCGTCTCAACTCACGGGACTCCGCCCAAAATACTTTTCAGAATTTTCAAGCAGTGTGATAACAGTGAAAATAACAACAAGTAGGAAACATGACTGAGTTCACAGATGTTCTATCAGGATAGTGGTAAAATAGTGTAAAAGTACCTCTGAGGGTCTAAACAGGTCGGCATAAGGCCCCAAACATGGCTCACAACCCATAAACAAGTATAAATTTCCGAAACACATGATATCATAAGGTTTCAAATCGAATACGCGGCTTAATAGTCTCTACGGGACGGACCAGGTCACAATCCCTATCGGTGCAAGCCCCCACGCTCGGCACCTAGCATGTGCGTCACCTCATTTACCAAAACAATATCAAATACCGGGGTGCCATACCCTCAGGTTTAGAGTTACAATCGTTACTTACCTCAAACAGCCCAAAAGCTACTCCGCCATGCTCTTGCCCCTCGAATTGGCTCCCGATTTCTCCAATCTAACCAAAGCCAGATTAACATCATCAATATACGCTAAAGGAACACAACCCAATCGAAAACTATCAATTTAGACACAATTCTCGAAATTTGGCCAAATCCTAGCCCCACAACCACATCTCGGAATTCGATAAAATTTACATTAGTAGAACCCTCGTGCTCCCACGATTCTATACATACCAAGAACACTAAAATCGGACCACAATTTCCCACTCAAATCCTCAAAAGAAAATCCCAATTCCATGCACTTAACTTCCCCAAATTTGGGTTTAATTTCAAAAAATTTCCGCTTTAATTACTTAGAAAATGACATAGAAATGAGTTATGAAGTTGAAAACCTTACCTCCAAGTGATACCCTTTGATTTCTTCTTCAAACCCTCTCAAATAGCTCTAAACCCGCTTATCAATGGAGGAAAATGGACAAAATTTCGCAACAATGGGCTTTAAAACATTCTGCCCAGCACTTATATCCTCTTTAGTGCGATCGCGACTCCAGACATGCGATCATGATGCACATCACAGACCTCCCTATGCGATCGCATACCAACATACACGATCGCATAGAACAAACCTCCATCCTACACACGCGCCTCAAAACCTCTATGCGATCGCACCAAAGTCCACGCGATCGCACTGCTTCACTTGCCCAACCTATGTGATCGCAATCCATACCACGCGATTGCATAGAACAAATTGCCTGGCCCAGTCTTTTACTCTACGCGATCGCGGATGAGTCCACGCGATCGCAGTGAAGAAATCACTGCTGCTAAAAGACCGGAAAATAGCAGACTCCTTAAGGCCAAAAAGTGCCCGTTTGAGCATCCGAAATACACCCGAGGCCAAAACACCCCATAACATCATTCAAACTTAGTCGAGCCTTCAAATCACCAAAAACAACACGAAAACACCAAAATTACATCAAATTCAAGCCTATGAACTTTGAAACTTCTAAATTTCGCCAATGATGCTGAAACCAACCAAAACACATCCGATTGACCTAAAAATTTGCACACATATCCAAAATGACATTACGAACCTGTTCCAACTTCTAAAATTCCATTCCGACCCCGATAGCCTATTTTCCACTGCCGACCGGAAATCGCCAAAAACTAACTTTCGCCAATTCAAGCCTAATTCTACACCGTACATCAACACTTCATTCCGAACACACTCTTAAGTCCCAGATCACCAAACGAAGCTATCCGAGCCATAAAATCCACATTCTGAGGTCGTTTACCAATAAGTCAACTCCCAGTCGACTTTTTCAACTATTAAGCTAATTTAAGAGACTAAGTGTCTCAATCCTCACCATGACCACTCCGAACCCGAACCAACCGACCCAACACAATGGCCCAAATGGCATCGAACTTCCTCTGAGTTTGTGGGAGACCAACAATAAAGTCCATGGCGATACACTCCCACTTTCAATCAAGAATCTCTATCTGCTGAAGCAAACCACCTGGTCTCTGATGATCATACTTCACCTGCGGACAATTCAGGCATCGAGCTACATAAGAAACTATATCCTTCTTCATCCTCCTCCACCAATAATGCTGCCGCAAGTCTTGATACATCTTTTCGGTGCCGAATGAATAGAATACCAGGAACTGTGGGCCTCCTCAAGAATCAACTCACGAAGTCCATCAACATTAGGCACATAAACACGACCCTGCATCCTCAAGACTCTGTCATCACCAACAGTAACCTGCTTGGCACCATCGTGCTGCACTGTGTCTCTAAGGACCAACAAATGACGGTTATCATATTGCCGATCTCTGATACGCTCAAACAAAGAAGACTGAGTGACTGTGCAAGCTAGAACATGACTAGGCTCTGAAATATCCAACCTTGCAAACTGGTTGGCCAAAGTCTGAATATCTGATGCTAGCGGCCTCTCACCGAATGGAACGAACGCAAGGCTGCTCATACTAGCTGCCTTCCTAATCAATGAATCGGCCACCACATTGGCCTTCCTCGGATGATACAAGATGGTGATATCATAGTCTTTCAATAGCTCCAACCACCTCCTCTGCCTCAAATTGAGCTCTTTTTTCTTGAAAAAATACTGAAGGCTCCGATGATCCGTGAAAACCTCAAACGACATGCCATAAAGATAGTGCTCCAAATCTTCAGCGCATGAACAATGGCTGCCAACTCTAAATCATGGACAGGGTATGTCTTCTCATGAACCTTCAGCTTCCGCGATGCATATGCAATCACCCTGCGCTCCTGCATCAATACTGCATCGAGCCCAACACAGGAAGCATCACAATATACCGTGTAAAATTCTGAACCTGTGGGCATCACCCACACCGGCACTGTAGTCAAAGCAGTATTGAGCTTATGAAATCTCGACTCACAATCGTCTGACCATCTGCAAGGGGCACCCTTCTGGGTCAACCTGTTCAACGGGGCTGCTATAGAGTAAAACCCCTCTACAAATCGACGGTAATAGCCCGCCAAACCCAAGAAAATCCTGATCTCCGTAGCTGAAGTGGGTCTAGGCCAGTTCTGAACTTCCTCAATCTTCTTGGGATCTACCTGAATTCCCTCTACTGATAAAATGTGCCCCAATAAAGCGATTGAATCCAACCAAAACTCGCACTTTTAAAATTTAGCATACAACTGACTGTCTCTTAGAGTCTGAAGAACAATCCGCAGGTGCTGCTCATGCTCCTCCCGATTGCGGGAGTATATCAAGATATCGTCAATAAACATAATCACAAAGGAGTCCAAATAAGGCTTGAAAACTCGGTTCATCAAACCCATGAATGTTGTTGGGGCATTGGTCAACCCAAAAGACATCACTAGAAACTCATAATGCCCATACCGAGTCCGAAAAGTTTTCTTAGGGACATCGGACGCCCTAATCCTCAACTGATGGTAGCCAGATATCAAATCAATCTTTGAAAGCACCTTGTCACCCTGAAGTTGATCAAACAAATCATCAATCCTCGGCAACGGATACTTGTTCTTGATAGTGACTTTATTCAACTGCCGATTGTCTATACACATCCTCATAGACCCATCTTTCTTCTTCACAAACAACACCGGTGCACCCCAGGGCGAGACACTAGGTCTAATGAAGCCCTTATCAAGAAAATCCTACAACTATTCTTTCAATTCCTTCAAATCTGGTGGGGTCATCGGTATGGCGGAATGGAAATAGGCTGAGTGCTCGTAGCCAAATCAATACAGAAAACAATATCCCTATCGGGTGGCATCCTCGGCAGGTCTGCAGGAAATGCCTCTGGAAACTCATGAACAACAGGCACGGAATCCATAAAAGGAACCTCTGCACTAGAATCAAGAACATAAGCCAAATAGGCTAAACACCCCTTCTCGACCATACGCCGAGCCTTCATATACGAGATAACCCTACTGGTAGAATGGCCAGGAGTCCCCTCCACTCTAATCGAGGCAACCTCGGTAAGGCTAAGGTCACCGTCTTGGAGTGACATTCCAATATAACGTGATAAGGTGACAACCAATCCATACCCAATATAACGTCAAAATCAACCATATCGAGGAGTAGAAGATCTACACTAGTCTCAAGACTCCTAATAGTGACCACACACGAGCAATAAACACGATCTATAACAATAGCATCCCCCAAAGGCGTGGACACATATATAGGGGCACTCAAATAATCACGAGGCACAACCAAATATGAAGCAAAATAAGAGGACACATAGGAGTAAGTAGATCCCGGATCAAATAGAACTGAAGCATCTCTACTGAAAACTGAAACAGTACATGTAATAACAACATCGGATGATTCAGCCTCAGGCCTGCCTGGAAAAGCATAATATTGGGGCTAGGCCCTACCACTCTGAACCATATCCCTAGAACGGCCTCTAGCTGGCGAGCCTCCACCACTAACAACCTGATCTCCACCTCTAACAGCCTGGCCCCTACCTCTGGCTGCCTGGCCCTTGCCTGTGGCTGGCTGAGCAGGCGGTGCAGCAACTGGTGCCGAAACCATGGAACGAGAACCCTGATGATGTGGTGGAACACCCAATAATCTCGGACAGGTCCTCTTAATATGCCCATAACCACCACACTCAAAACATCCATCCTGATACTGTGGCTGTGGAAACTGAGACTGACCCAAACAAGCCGGATGACCACGGTAATAACTCTGAATAGGAGGTGCACTGATAGGAACTGGTGGTGCACTATAGGGTGGCTACCCAGAATGAGGCACATAAGGACCACGACTCCCCGAAGCATTGTAGGATGCCTGAAGCACTGAATGAAACGACATGGGAGGATGGGCTCTACCAAAAGTACCCCTGCCTCCAGATGAGGCACCGCTGAACCCACCGGACTGACAAGGTCTCTTTTCTGACCCCTGACCTCTCTGCCCAAGAACCATCTCGACTCGCCTGGCGACATTGGAAGCCGCCTGAAAAGTAATCTCACTCCCTGTCTCCTTAGCCATATGCAATCTAATAGGCTGAGCAAGTCCCTCAATAAACCTCATCACCCTCTCTCTCTTGGTATGAAGCAGAAGAAGATCATGACGGGCCAAATCCACAAAATGTGTCTCATACTGAGTAACAGTCATACTGCCCTGCTGGAGACGCTCGAACTGACGACGGTGCTCCTCTCTCAAGGTGATAGGCAGAAACTTCTCTAAGAAAAGTTGAGTGAACTGGTCCCAAGAGAAGGTGACCCAACTGTTCTGTTCAACAAATAATCTCTCTATCATTTGGCAGAACCAGTCATCTGAAATGCAGCAAATTCGACCCCATTTCTCTCCAGTATACCCATGTTCCGAAGCACCTCATGACAACTGTCAAGATACTCCTTCGGATCCTCTGAAGTAGCACCACTGAAATGAACTGGGAAGAGCTTGGTAAACCTGTCCAATCTCCACAAAGCCTTAGAAGACATAGCTGACCCATCACCGGTCTGTGCCACAACAACCGGCTGAACTACTCTGACTGGATGAGATGTTGGAGTCTGATACTGGGGAGTCATCTGCTCCGGAGTGTGAGTAGCAGGAGTCTGGTCTCCTCCTCCAGCCTGAGATACGGCTGGTGCTAGGGAAATGCGCCAGTCTAGGCCACACTTTCCATAAGGCCCACCAAATGCACCAAAGCATCCTGAAGCACTAGGTGGCAATGAACCCCTCTGGGACCTGAGCTGGTCCGGCACGAACAGTCTAAGATGGAACCTCTTCGTAGAACTCTCTGAGGCTCCACTGTTGGGGCTGCTTCTCGGGATTTGGGCTTAGCCTTTCCCCTGCCTCGGCCTCTGGCACAGCCTCGACCTCGACCTCGGCCCCTCGTAGGAGCTGCCACTGGAGGCTCTGACTTCTCAGCTGAAGAGGCGGTACGTGTTCTCTCCATTTGTGAGAGAGTAAGAGTAGAAGAGTTCAATCGGTATTGAGAAAACAAAATCGCACGGCAGAGAAGGATATAAGTGAAATTTGTTCCTAAACTTCATAGAATGTGGGAGATAAGTACAGACGTCTCTGTACTGATCCCCCAGACATTACTAAGCTCGTTCGTGAATTGTGAGACCTAGGCAACCTAGTGCTCTGATATCAACTTTCCACGACCCGGAATCCCCACCGTCAGGACCGTGATGGCGCCTAACATTACACTTGCTAGGCAAGCCAACGTTAGAGGTTTATTAGCCAATTCTTTACATTCCAGTGATTACCAATAAGCAAGCTATAGCAAATTGAAATAAACGTGAAAATATATAAATAACAACTTTGATTATATACTATTAATACCCAGAATCCGGAGTCACAATTCACGAACATTCTAAGATTTTACTACAATTATTTGTCCGAAAGAAAATACAACTTTTTTGCAAAATAAGGAAAACAATAAAGTATGGTGTATAGGAGGGGACACCAGGGCCTAGGGACGCTCTCCTAGCAAATGAATCCTACAGCCAACCTCTCGATCAACCCAGACCTGCTCCAAAATCTGCACAGGAAGTGCAGAGTGCAGTATCAGTAAAACCGACCCCATGTACTGGTTAGTGTCGAGCCTAACCTCGACGAAGGAGTGAAGAGGCTACGGCGGGACACTCACAATATAATCTGCATACAGTATATAATATAAGCAGAAAGGAAGACAGAATAAAATAAAACAGTAACTTGCAAGAAGTAAATACAGTTCTCAAAGTATTTCATCAATATTCAGCTACTACTGATCCTTAAGTACCATTTAAGACTAACGTACAACTAACACAGTCAGGGAAACGTATAAATATGTAGGTTGTTGCGGCGTGCAACCCGATCCCACCGTACGTATGATATTCCTCCCTTATTTCCTCTTAATAATATAAACAACATAATATAAATAAAAGTGTTGTGGTGTGCAACCCGATCCCGCCATATCACAATAATCACAATTCACCCTCATTCCACCACAATCCACCCTTATTACACTTGTTGCGTGCAACCCGATCCCACCGTACATCTCATTTTACCCTTATTCCACCTCAATATATCACCCTTATTACACATGTTTTGGCGCGCAACCCGATCCCTCCATATCAGTATCAATTACTCAGTAAGTACAGAAATTTCACAATTCAACACAAAACCCTTCACAATACTTAAACTTCTAACCAAATCAAATGGGAAGCTTGTACACTATGACTTCACACAAGTAATACTACTCTGCGAGACGAATCCAAAATATATCATAAAACTCCGATAAACCAACTTAAGCAAATAATATTAGATAATGAAGCTACGGAATAACTAATACCTTCAACAAAGGGAAACAATGTCTAACAAGTAGCAATTAGGCATGGAAATACAAGTAAAACATGTAACAGTTAAGGCAGGGGAAAAAAGACAATATGAGAAGAACGGGGAAAGAAATAGGCAAACAGATAAGTTGGCAGCGCATAAGTACTTGGCACCTCACATATACGCCACTCACATGATTTTCATATAGAAAATAAGTCAAGGGTTCCTAGTCCCTCAATTCAAAGTTAGACACAACACTTACCTCGCTCCACAGGCCACTCAATGCTCAATTGCCGCTTTTCCTCTAGAATCCACCTCCAAACCACTGGTATCTAGCCACAATTAACTTAATAATATCGAATATTGCTAAAGGAATCAATGACAATGCATAAATTTAGATTTCCTAAACTTTTCCCCAAAAAGTAAAATATCGACTCCGGGCCTGCTTGGTCAAAACCCGAGGTTCGGACCAAAACCCGTTCACACGTTCACCCATTCACCCCCAAGCCCGATTATGTAATTTGTTTCGAAACCCAACCTCAATTCGAGGTCTAAATTTCAATTATGCAAAAATCCCTAATTCTACCCAAACCTCCAATTTCTACCATGAAAACCCTAGATTTTTAGGTTGAAAATTCATGAAATGTAATGGGTAGTTGAAAAAAAGTAGGTTAGAATCACTTACCAAAAATTTGGGGAAGAAAATCTTGTGGAAGAATCGCCTCTAGGTCTCTTAGTTTTAAAATATTTGAAAGAATGGCTAAAATCCGTTTTTGGGTTATGTTTTGATAGCTGGGCGACAACGTTCATCGCGTTCGCGTGAACACTTCCATGTTCGCGAAGAGCTGCACCTGCTAGGCTTACGCGATCGTGAAACTATTATCGCGTTTCCGAAGGCTACACCCCCTGGCCTTCGCGTTCGCGAGTCCTTGCTCGCGTTCGCGATGAAAAGTGACTGACCCCCTCCCCCCGGGTCCCAAATGCTACGCGTTCGTGTTGAGCTGGTCGCGTTCGCGAAGGGTAAGGCCTCCAGTCTCCAAACCAACTATGCACACAAGTCTAAATATCTGGTGTTCTGGTGCAAATTTCTTGTGATCCAATTTCCAAAATAACGCCTAGAACTACGAATCAGACACCAAATCAAATGAAATTTTCAAGAAAGCTGTAAAACTGTATTTTCACAATCGGACGTCCGAATCACGTCAAATCAACTTCGTTTCTCACCAAATTTGACAGACAAGTCATAAATAATATAGCAGACATGTACCGGGCTCCGGAATCAATATATGGACCCAATATCAACAAGACCAGACATAAATAAATTCTTAAAATCATTAATCTTTCGAACTTTTATTTTTTCATCAAAATTCCATATCTCGAGCTATGGACCTTGGAATTCGATTCCGGACATACGTCTGAGTCTCATATTTCGATACGGACCCACCGGCATCGTTAAAACATGGATCCGAGTCTGTTTTCTCAAAACGTTGATCGCAGTCAGCTCAATTTAACTTTTAAGGGGAAAATTCTTATTTTTATCAGTTTTTAACATATAATCCTTCCGGAAAAATACCTGGACCGTGCACGCAAATCGAGGAAGGTTAAAATGAGATATTTAAGGATTCAGAACACAGAATTTAGTTCTAAAACATGAGATGACCTATCGGGTCATCACACAAACAGACATCGATAATATTAAAATACACTTTAGCCCAAACTTATGAAATTCTTCCAAAATGCTAACTTTCCATAATAAGTATTGACATACTCCCGGATCACCCAAAACCCGATCCGGACATATGTCCCAGTCCGAAATCATCATACGAACCTATTGTTACTTTCAAATCTTGATTCAGAGGTCGTTTACTCAAAGGTCAACCCTTAGTCAATTCTTCCAACTTAAAGCTTCCGAGATGAGAATTTTCTTTTCAAATCAACTCTGAACTTCTCGAAATTCAATTTCGACCACATATACAAGTCATAATACGTGAAGTGAAGCTACCCAAGGCCTCAAACCGTCGTACAACGTGCTAGAGCTCAAAACAAATGATCGGGTCGTTACACCAAATATATAAACATATATATATCTTTAGTGCCAATGTAGTATACATATAAGATATCATTTTCATATTCTCAAGAATATTATCAAGTATTCACGTCTTGCAACTTTAAAAATGATCTTCCTATTTTATGCATGTAACTAATTTGTATGTCAAAAATATTATTCATTCAACACAAGAAATAACAAATTAAACTATAAACATATTGTTGTTAATTATGCGTTTAATTACGAAATATGATATTATCACTCTAAAATTTACTCTACCTTTTAAATCATAGTAGTAGGATTATGTAAATTAAAAGAGTAAAAATAAAAATTAAATAAATAATAGGGTTAATAAAGTAGAACCCGGTAATATTGCCAACTTAAAACTCATCACACATCACAATATTTAGTTTCCATGAACCAAGACAACAATTATTCTGATGCCAAGTAATTGAGATTACATACTGGTGCGCCGGTTGGAAAATTTGAGAACCAAAGAACTTTATCCACTTTGCTTCTGCTTCAGAAAATTCTCATAGCAAAATTACTTTCTTGACCGCTTGCCTCTTCAATGTTTTCTTCTAAGGGCTGCTTGTATCATCCATAATTATCCTTTATTTTTTCAGCAAAAGTTTTTCTTTATTGTAACGACCTGACTGGTCGTTTTAAGCATCTGCACTTCGCTCGGTAGTTTGAAGGATTGAGTATCTCCGCATGATGTATTATGATTTGCGTAAATCATCGGTGTTGGTTTC
This sequence comes from Nicotiana knightiana, assembly GCA_005239525.1. Taxonomy (NCBI): domain Eukaryota; kingdom Viridiplantae; phylum Streptophyta; class Magnoliopsida; order Solanales; family Solanaceae; genus Nicotiana; species Nicotiana knightiana. Next base: position 3,039 of record ML425889.1, on the reverse strand, counting down.
AAGTTATCAATTATCGATTTGGAAGAATGAACTTCAAGATTTAAGCTATAAGTTGGAAGTGTTGACCAAGTTTGACCTTTTAGCATTGAACCTCGGAATGGAGTTTCCTTAGTTCCATTAGCTCCGTTGGGTGATTTTGGACTTAGGAGCGCGTCCGGATTATAATTTGGAGGTCCGTAGTCGAATTAGTCTTGAAATGACGAAAGTTGGATTTTTGAAAGTTTGACCGGTAGTGGAATTTTTTATATCAAGGTCAAGTTAGAGTAGGCCCGTAATTTAAAATGTGACTTGTGTGAAAAATTTGAGGTCAATTGGACGTGATTTGATAGGTTTCGGCATTGATTGTAGAAGTTGAAGTTCCAAAATTTATTGATTTTGACTCGAGGTGTGATTCGGCGTTTAGAGGTTGTTATGCGTGAATTAAAGCTCGAGTAGGTTCATTTCGTCATATAGAATTTATATACAAAATTTGGCGCCATTAGGAGTTGATTTGATATGGTTCGGACGCTTGGTTGCGATTCTAGATGTTCTTAATGTTTACTTTGATCTTCATGCGTTTTGGCATCCGATTCGTGCTTTTAGAGGTTATTTTGATGATTTGATCACGCGAGCGAGTTGGTGTTGTGGTACTGGACCTAGGTGCATGATTGGTTTGGAGCCTCGGGGGCTCGCGTGAGTTTCGAAATTGTTTTTCATGATTTTTGAGTGCTGGTACTGGTGTCATCGCATTTCCGATGTTTTTGTCGCAAATGTGACTACCACAATTGCGAAGCAGTCTTGCATTTGAGAAGCTGGGCTGCTGAGGTAGACTTCGCATTTGCGAAGGTATTTTTTGCATTTGCGATATGTAGGTTGTTCGCATTTGTGATACTTTGGTAGCAAATGCGACCTTAGCATGGAAATCTTCTAATTCGCTTTTGCGAGGCTTGCATTTGAAAACTCCATATCGCAAATGCGACATCTGCAGCCTGCAAATAGCTGAGAATTCTGATAGATTCATTTTGTTATATTTTGATGTAACGACCCTGTGAACAACTAATTTTTGACCACACTCAAATGTTATACTATTTTAGTGTAAATATTCCTTTTAGGCCTAATATTAATGTTTTAAGCTTTCATCTTACACTTAGTAGATTTTATTTAATTAAAATAAATAAATAAATAATAATAATACTCACATTCTTAAAGTGTGAATATATATATATGGAGTATCTTTTAATTAGAATTTTAATAAATAAACTATTATATTTTTTTTTTTGCATAATTTAAACTATAGTGTAAATATTGAGTTTTCTTTTTTTTTATGGTTTCCTTCAAGTTTAAAAGTAACGTTGGTATATATATATATATGATTTGCCATTTTTTTTTAAGAATTAGAAAAGAAAAAAAAAGTTTAAAAAAAACGTAAAAGAAAAGAAAAAAAAAACGGAAAGAAAAAGTTTTTGCAATAACAAACTTTATCTAAAAGTAAAAATCTGATTTTTTTTTAGCTAACTAATCCTATAACAATCCTAATTATCCCACCCATTGTTTATCTTCATTTTTTAAAATTCAAATAATTCTTAAATCCCTTTTTCTTAGCCTCAAATCTCTCAACCCCACTCCAACTCCAACTCCAACTCCAACTTCAACTCCAACTCCAACTCTAACTCCTCCATTCATCACACATATCTTATATATATGTGTTGGGTATGTGCAAAGAAAAGGAGAAAAAAAAAGTAAGAAAAAGAAAGGGAGAGAGGGACGACAGAAAGGAAAAAAAACAAAAAAACAAAAAAAAAGAGAGAAAGAGAAGATTTCTTTGTTTTCCCCTCTTTTGGAACCAGTGTACTTGGTCTTAAAAAAAATCAAAAAAAAAAAAAAAAAAAAAAAACAAGTTCATGTTAATTGAACTACGTCCGACCTGATTCCGAAAGGATACGTAGGCAGCCTCACCCTGGGGTTCGGTCACACTAAAATAAAAATTCACATTTCCCAGTATTCAAAGAAACTGGGGCATGATTTTATTTTATTTTTTGACGGTTTTTTTCCGTCAAAATGGTTCCAAAAGTTATAATTCGGTTTAGTAGTTCTTTTTACCTTTCCATTTTAAGACCTTCTGATCAACTTTCGAGAATGCTAAGTTGGTATATTACGGTGATGCCTCGGCCATTTTAAAGAAAATAAAAATAAAATGAGAGAGTCTTATTGGTGAAAACCTTCACGGGCACTATAAGGCGATAGTGAGTTGAGAGAAAGACAAATGAGAGAGTCTTATTGGTGAAAACCCTCACGGGCACTATAAGGCGATAATGAGTTGAAAGAAAGGCAAATGAGAGTGGTCAATCGGTGAAAACCCACAAAGGGCATCGTTGACCGATTAAGGTCTTCATATATCATAGACAAGCATGGTTAAGACAAAGAACTCGGATTNTTTCTGGGCATGGACATGCATGGGCAAAGGCATAAAGCCATCTTTGATTTTTCCTGACGAGCAAAAGGCTTGACGGACTGAACAATGTGTCAAGGGTCGTCAAAAGTTACTCGGGTAAAAGTTGTTCTGGAGCAAGGTTGTTTACACCATAAACAAAATGGTGATAGGCACAAAATACTCAGGTTTTGATGTTGAGAAAGAAGATCTCCAGAAAGTAATGACAGAATCTCCCGGCAATTTGTACGACCATCGATGAAGTCAGTGTTTCTAACAAGTGTAATGGACGCAAGGTCAAGTCACTAAAGGAATGAAGGCTACAAACTGACCACCATTTTAAAACTAACAAATATTTTTTGTTCAGAACAGGAACAGAACAATTGTAGGAAACAGTTCGTGAAAAGACGAACACCACCAAGTGAAGTTCTCAAATCCTTAGTTTTTGTTTTCTAATATACAAGTAATCATATTATTCTTAGTTTTATTATAGGGAATCAATAACCTATCTTCAACATAGGGTACCACATCCCCTGGTCATATTACTTTTGGCCTACATAGGGCACGAAATTCCCTAGTAGAATCTCAGTGAGCCATGAGCCTCACCTTATCGTCAACACAGGGTACTACAT
>ML425888.1:0-12212 GCA_005239525.1 Nicotiana knightiana | reverse complement strand
TAATGAAATGTGTACGTGTTGAAGGGTAGTAGATTGTCCCATTGCTCGAGGACGAGCAAGAGTCTAAGTGTGTGGTGTTGATGCGTGGCTAGAATTCATGGTTTAAAGCATTATGTACCTTACATTATATGTGCGTTAATGATAAAAATACACGTCATATGTGCATAATGGAGTCTATTTCATGTGTAGGTGAATTGGAGATGGAAGCCGAGCTAAATGGATGCATAAACGTCAAAAATACGCTCAAGAGTCGAAAAGGAGTGACCCGGGCTATTGCCGGACGTTAGAGCCATAAAGTTAGGCCTGCCCAGGCTATAGCCGAGCGTTTGGGGATTAAAGCGAGGCCTACCCAGGCTATAGCCGGGCGTTAGAGCCCTAACGCCAGGCCTGCCTAAGCTATAGCTGGGCGTTTGGGGCTTAACGCCTGGGGTCCCTAGTCCGGTCAAATCCGAGTTTTGAAGATTTTAAGTGTTTCCCGATTTGAATAGAAGTCTCCTACACGTTTAGGGTTTATCCCAAACATATAAATAGACCCAAAAACACAACTTGGAGGGGAGGATGCCATTTTTGGAGAGAAGATACACACATGATCATTGAGGAAGCAAAGGATTATCAGTTTTCTTCATCTTATTCTAGTATTTTCCATTTATGCAAGACTTATGCAATTGTTTGATTCTAGCATGAGTGGCTAAACACCCATTGTTCTGGGGTTGTGGTTTAGCCATGAATATTGTTATTCGACATTAACTTAACCTTGATTATAGTTCACTCAATATATGGTTGTTTCTTCAATTCTGCGTTTAATTGCTTAATTGTTTGGCCAGCAATTAGGTTCTATATACTATCTATGTTATGCTTGGGAAAGCCGTATATAGATTAGAGAAGAATTGAAGAGAGCGCGATCTTAACCCTTCAGGGGAGCGGATTTGTGGTTAGGATAGGAATATACCTAGTCACCGTGCTTAATTAAACATCGTAATCTTAGTGAGTTCTAATAGATTAATTTCATAGGAATATAGGCGTTAATCTATTGAGAGTAGGCGAGTAGTACTTCGGGAGAAGGCTACGAGAGCAATTATCGATTAATTAGCAACCATGAGTGGATTATATGAAAGGGAGAGTTAATTAGAATGCGATACGAGTGGTGAATTGATCACAACCCTGGAATATTTGTCTATACTGAATACGCACAACAATATTCTTGTCACTTGATAATTAGTTAGTTCATAGAATCGTAGTATAAAATAGTTACATTCCTGGATTTTATTTTGGCTTGATTAAATAACAATTAGAGTGATTTGGCAAGTAGTTACACAAGTCCCTGTGGGTTCGACATTCGATTTAACATTATATTACTTGCTACGACCACGTGTATTGCGTGTGCGTTTGAGACCAACAATCTACCTAAGATTTAGTGTAATAATCTAACATTTAAATGGAAATTACTTACCTTTTAGTAACTAGGCCGAATACCCTCTTGAAAGCTCTCAAAATCGCCAATGGAGGAGAAGAAAGTGGTGAAAAATGGTTGAATCCGAATTAAATGGGCTCACTTCCTTCAGTGACCTCGCACCTGCGGCTCGAGGACTGCACCTGCGAGCCATTGGTCGCACTTGCGGATTTTGGCAAGGAGCCTGGCACCTGTGGTAGAAATTCTGCACTAGCGAACCCGCTCCTGCGGAGAAGGGTCCGCACCTGCGAAGGTAGGACTTTCCTCCTGGGAGTCGCACCTACGAGGCCTCGACCGCAGGAGCGGTCTCGCACCTGCGACCTGGGCAACTGCACCTGCGGTCACACCAGACCTGGTGCACCAACAGCTGAAACTGCTGGTTTTTGGCCCCGTTTGGTGTCCGGGAGGCATCTGGGCCCACCCGAGCCCCCGTGCAAATATACCAACAAGTCCTAAATCTTATTACGGACTTAATCGAGCCTTCGGAATACCCAAAACCACGCTAAAACTCAAAATCACTCCTCAAAACCCCTAGAATCAAACTTAAGAATTTTCAAGTTCTTGAATTCGGTTTCAATGCGCCGAACTGACCTATACTACTCTGAATGACACCAAATTTTGAAAGCAAGTCATAAATGACATTACGAAACTATTCTCGGTCTTGGAATTCTGTTCGGACCTCGATAAATCAAAAACACGTTCCAAACCAAATTATGAACTTAAGGAAACTCTATTTTCGCTATTTGGCATCGAAACGCTCCCGGGTCATCCAAAACCCATTCCAGACATACGCACAAGTCCGAAATCATCATACAAAGCTACTGGAATTGGCGAAACTTGATTTTGAGGTCGTTTACTCCGAAGGTTGACCGAAATCAAACTTGGCCTTAAAAGCCAAATCTTAAGGAACCAAGTGTTCCTATATTACACTATACACTTCCGAATCCCTAACCACCCGTCCCCGCAAGTCATGAATCACTGAAAGCTGCTACAAGAAATCTTATTTAGGGGAACGGGATCCGAATACACAAAACGACCGGTCGGGTCGTTACATTCTCCACCTCTTAAACAAACGTTCGTCCTCAAATGAGTCTAGAATCATACCTGGAGTGCTGAATAAGTGTGGATATCTGTTCCGCATGTCCTCCTCGGACTCCCAAGTCGCCTCCTCAACTGGTTGGCCTCTCCACTGGACCTTCACCGCAGAAACTCTCTTGGACCTCAACTGGCGGTCCTGTCTGTCAATAATGGCAACTGGATCCTCCTCGTAGCCGAATCTCTCATCCAACTGAATAGTGCTGAAATCAATCACGTGAGAGAAGTCGGCGTGATACCTCCGGAGCATGGATATATGAAAGACCGGATGGACTCCCGATAAGTGGGGAGGTAGAGCAAGCTCATAGGAAACCTCTCTAACACGCCTCAATACCTTGAAAGGACCTATAAACCCCGGGCTCAGCTTGCCCTTCTTCCCAAATCTCATAATGCCCTTCATCGGTGAAACCTTCAGCAGAACCTTATCTCCCTCCATAAATGACACGTCACGTGCCCTCTGATCCGCGTAGCTCTTCTGTCTGGATTGTGCTGTGCGAAGCCTCTCCTGAATCAACTTCACCTTCTCCAAGGCATCTCTCACCAGGTCCGTGCCATATAACTTAGCCTCGCCAGACTCAAACCACCCGATAGGAGAACGACACCGCCGACCATATAAAGCCTCAAATGGAGCCATCTCAATGCTGGACTGATAACTATTATTGTAAGAAAGCTCGGCCAAAGGCAAGAACTGGTCCCACTGACCCCCAAAATCAATCACACATGCTCTGAGAATGTCCTCCAATATCTGAACTTAAGACACTTAGCCACATACTCCACAATGTCTTTGTTTATCTGCCTCCACCAGAAATGCTGCTTCAGATCATGATACATCTTCGTAGCTTTAGGATGAACAGAATACCGTGAACTGTGTGCCTCCTCTAGAATCCTCTGCCTCAAGACATCAACATTAGGAACACACAACCGACCCTGAAGTCTCAGAACACCATCCTCGCCAATAGTAACCTCCTTGGCACCACCCTGAACCACTGTCTCCCGTAGCTCTGCCAAGCGCGGATCATCATATTGCCGAGCCTTAATCTCCCCCAATAACGAATACTGAGCCACTACATGTGCAAGAACTCGACGAGGCTCTGAAAGATCTAATCTCACCAAGAGATTATCCAGGGACTGAATGTTCAAGGCTAGAGGTCTCTCCTCCGCCGCAATGAAAGCCAAACTACCCATACTCTCCGCCTTCCTACTCAAAGCATCTGCTGCTACATTCGCCTTACCCGAATGATAAAGTATGGTGATATCATAATCCTTTAGAAACTCAAGCCACCTGCGCTGCCTCAAATTAAGATCCCTTTTCTTAAACAAGTGCTGCAAGCTGCGGTGGTCTGTATAAACCTCACAAGACACCCCATACAAGTAATGCCTCCAAATCTTAAGAGCATGAACAATCGTTGCCAACTCCAAATCGTGCACCGGATAATTCTTCTTATGAACCTTTAGCTGGCACGAAGCATAAGCAATAACTCTCCCTTCCTGCATCAACACACACCCCAAGCCAACACGTGAAGTGTCGCAATACACTGTGTACATCCTAGAATCGGGTGGCAATACCAGAACTAGTGTTGAGGTCAATGCCGTCTTGAGCTTCTGGAAGCTCGCCTCACACTCGTCAGACCACCGAAATGGATCATTCTTCTGAGTCAACCTGGTCAATGGGGCTGCAATGGATGAAAAGCCCTCCATAAATCGCCGATAGTAGCCTGCTAGACCAAAGAAACTCCTGATCTCTGTAGCTGTAGTAGGATGTGGACAACTCTGAACTGCCTCAATCTTCTTAGGATCAACCTTGATACCATCTCCGGATACTACATGTCCCAAGAATGCCACGGAATCCAACCAAAACTCACACTTGGAGAACTTAGCATATAACTTCTGTTCTCGCAGAGTCTGGAGTACAACTCTCAAATGCCGCTCGTGCTCTCGCAAGCTACGTGAGTAAATCAAGATGTCATCAATGAATACAATGACAAAAGAATAAATATATGGCCTGAACACCCTATTCATCAAATCCATAAATGCTGCTGGAGCATTAGTCAAGCCAAAGGACATCATCAGGAACTCATAGTGGCCATATCTCGTACGGAAAGCAGTCTTTGGGACATCTGAGGCCTGAATCTTCAATTGATGATAGCCCGATCTCATGTCTATCTTAGAAAACACCCTGGCACCCTGCAACTGGTCGAACAAATCATCAATGCGCGGCAATGGATACTTGTTTTTTATGGTGACCTTGTTCAGCTGGCGGTAATCAATACACATTCGCATGGACCCATCCTTCTTCGTAATGAATAGAACTGGAGCACCCCACAATGATACACTCGGTCATATAAACCCCTTAGCCAACAACTCCTCTAGCTGTTCCTTCAACTTCTTAGGAGCCATACGGTACAGGGGAATGGAAATAGGCTGAGTATCTAGAGCTAAATCAATGCAGAAATCAATATCACGATCCAGAGGCATGCCTGGAAGGTCTGAAGGGAATACATAAGCAGACTCTCGAACAACGGGCACTTAATCAATCGTCGGAGACTCGGCGGTGGTGTCCCCCACATAAGCAAGATACGCCAAGCAACCCTTCTCGACCATATGTCGAGCCTTCAGGAAGGAAATAACTCTACTGACTGCACTAACCGAGGAACCTCTCCACTCCAGCCTAGGCAACTCAGGCATGGCCAAAGTAACCATCTTGTCATGGAAATCCAAGATGGCATGATGAGGATATAGCCAATCCATGCCCAGGATAATCTCAAAATCAACCATATCAAGCAATAGGAGGTCCACTCTAGTCTCGAATCCACAAAATGTGATCATGCAAGACCGATAAATCCAGTCTACCACTACAGAATCACCAACGGGAGTGGATACATATATAGGAGAACCTAAGGACTCACGAGGAGCATCCAGAAAACAAGCAAACAAGGCTGACACATATGAATAAGTAGATCCTGGGTCAAATAGCACTGATGCCTCTCTACCACATACTGAAATAATACTTGTGATCACAGCATCTGAGGCCACTGCATCTTCTCGGGCCTGAATGGCGTATAATCTGGCTAGAGTACCTGAAGACTGACCTCCGCTGGATTGAATAGGAGCTAGCTGAGCTCCCCCTACCTGGCCTCCACCTCTGGGACGACCTCTACCAGCCTGTCCTCCACCTCTAGGTGGACGGGGCACCAGTGCTGGGAGTGCGGGCTGGTAACTCTGCTGAATGGCCTTGCCCCTAAGCCTGGGACAAGTCCTCCTCATAAGGCCTGAATCCCCACACTCATAACACCTCGCTGGAGGCATGGCCTGCTGCCCTGAAGATGAACCCTGAATAGTTGGGGGACGATGAGGACTCTCTGGCATGGCACTGAAGTAAGGACTAGGAGACCCCTGATGACCTGAATACCCGCCGGAGGGACCCTGAATAGCTGGTGGGCGGTAAGAACTCTCCAACATGGCGAAGGTCTCACTGGAGCACCACGAGAAGGTGGTGGAGGAGCTGAATATGGAGGCCTGCTGGGCTGGCCTCTACCGAAATGACCTCTACCCCTGGCTGGGGCACCTCTGAAATATCCAGAAAATCTAGATCTCTTGTCCTGCTGACCCTGCTCTCTTCCCCTCGATCGGTAACCCTCAATCCGGTGAGCTATCTCGACCACAAGCTGATAAGGAGTACCCATCTCCACCTCTCGGGACATGTTGGCCCTAATACCTGAGTGCAATCCAGCTACAAACCTCCGCACTCTCTCAGCATCTGTAGGAAGAATCATGAGGGCATGGCGAGATAACTCTGAAAACCTGGCCTCGTAGTCTGTCACTGACATCTGCCCCTGCTCCAGCTGCTCAAACTGGTACCGCAGCTCCTCCCTCTCGGATGGTGGAATATACCTGTCCAGGAACAGCTGAGTGAACTGCTCCCATATGATAGTAGGGGAACTTGATGGCCTACCAAGGATAAATGACTACCACCATCTGCGGGCCCTGCCCTCTAGCTGGAAAGTAGTGAAGTCGACTCCATGGGACTCCAAAATCCTCATGTTGTGCAGTCTGTCCCTGAAACTATCAATAAAGTCTTGGGAATCCTCGCCTTTCTCACCTCCAAAGACCGGAGGGTGCAATCGAGTTCATCTATCAAGTAGCTTCTGCGGATCGCCGTCCGCAGCCGGTCTGAGCTCTGGTGCTGCTACTCTTGGCTGTGCTCCACCCACGGGCAGAGTACCCAGAGTCTGATATACTGTCGTTGCATGACTTGCGGCCAGGACGGTAGGGGTATGAGCTCTCCCTCTAGCCTGAGAAGTGGCAGGATCCGCTAGAAATAAACCAGCCTGGGTCATAGTGTCCATGAACCGCATCATACGGCCCATGATCTCCTGAAATCCTGGTGCAGTCATGAAATCTACTGGGGCAGGATCTGCGGAGGTATCTCGTTCTGCTCCTCGATGATAGGATCCTCTGGAGGTGCTAATGGAGAAACTCTGGGACGCTCTCATCCCTTACCTCGGGCCAGTGCCCTCCCCCGGCCTCGGCCACGGCCTCGGACGGTGGGGGTAACGACATCTCCCGGGTCTGGAATATCAACTGCCCGAGTCCTCACCATATGTGAGAGAATAGAAGAATGAGATTTAGTAATACAATCAATTGCACGATAGAATAAGAATAAAGAGAGACTTCTTAACACCCTATAGTCTCCCGAAGATAAATATAGACGTCTCTGTATAGATCATCAAGACTCTACTAGGTTTGCCTGTGACTTGTGAGACCTATGTGAACCTAGAGCTCTGATACCATGTTGTCACGATCCAAATTCCAACTCAGGTCGTGATGGCGCCCAACACCGGAGTCGGGCAAGCCAACATCAGTTTACTAGCGAGATTACTTTACTTATTTAAATATTTAACTGCTTGACAAATTTTAGATTTAGACTCATTTAAAGAAAATGGTCAAGTGATGCAACTTGATTAAATGAACTCAAAAGATCGTTTGCCAACATATTTAGTGTAGCCAAACATATTATAAAACCAACTACGCGTGCCAAGACCTAGTGTCACAAGTCCACAGGCGACTAGCAGAATATACAAAGTAGACAAAATAAATATACAATTGTCTGAAAGGGGTAGACAAAAATATTCAAAAATAATAGAAACTCCACAGTATTGCTGAGGAACGCCGGGAAGAGCAGCTCACCGTGTAGTCTAGTCCAGTAACTACTCTCACGATCGCGCTCCGGTATGATAACCAGATGCACCAACCTCAGAACCTGTACAATTAAGTACAGAAGCGTAGCATGAGTACATATAAACAAATATGTACCCAGTGAGTATCCCGTCTAAACTCGAAGAAGTAGTGACGAGAGGTAGACGTATTACTCACTAGGTTCATTAGGAATAATATAATTAAACAGGTTTAATCAGGATTATCAATTATGGAAATCAAGTAGACATAGAATATCAAGTATATGAACTACCACCTACTGCAAGTGTCAAATAACAACATTAATAAGTCCAAAGCCCACTACCACATAGAACAATTCATTCGACAATATTAATAAGACTCTCAGTCAAATGCATAACATATAGTATGCCGAGGCGTACGGCCGAAACGACGCAAAAATTTAAATGTCCACTGCCGAAGGGTCGAACGGCTCGAACCATAGATGCGACACGGGTTCTTGTATACATACACAGAACTGTCAGGAAATTCAGGAAATATGGAGTTCATACTTGGAAAAACAAGACTCATGGCAACATCAATATTTAATGTAACCTTCCATTTTCTCATGCTAGTTTCAAGGATAATAATCGCCTAGGAATACATGCAGGGATACAAGTAAGGCATATATAATTGTATCCCCAGGACTGATTTTTGCCTTATTTAAAGAGGTTAAGGATTTTGTAAAAATCCATTCATAAATATTCTCAAATCTTCTGAAATATTTCTTTGTTAAGTTGTTTTGTATTTTTTCATAATGTCTGAAGAGCGAAGAATTAGGGTTTCATTATATTGGGGGGGGGGGGGGGGGGGGGGGCAGTGAGGTTGTGGTGGCGAATAACTCATTAAGTAATGTTTATCTCCACAGTGTCATGTTAAGTAGCCACTTACAATGGAGTATGATACATTGGTATCGTTGTTATGTAAAAAAATGAGTGTGAGCAAACGTTCGGTGAATATTAAAGTAATCGGAAGATATCTGTATTTTGTCACTCCGCAAGGGGTTGCTTGTTATGCGGAGTTTATCATCGAAAACGATGAAACTCTGAGCGGTTTTTTGAGGACTCCGGATGAATACCGCGAATTTCTTGTGATAAAAATGTTGGAAATGTACGTAAAGGCTGAAGACGTTCCGATAATGAGGTTGCGCAAAGTAGGGATATCCCTCATTCATCGGGTGGTTATTTTGGAGCAGTTTTAGCTGAACAGGTTCCGACTGAAAGAGTTTGGCCTGATCTAAACTTATCTCCATGGGTGAATGAGGAGCGAGGAAATAATTTCTCTCCTAGATTACATAATCCACAAGAAGAGTGGTAAACTTCAATTTTCCTTTGTGTTACGATGTTTATTTTTGATGTATTGAATTTGTATTGACATTCATATATTCCACGGGGGGTACCGGCCAGATATGAATTTTACAAGTTATGAACCAACGCCCAATTGGAATATGCCTAGTTCTGGTATATTGGATCATGGTGGTCCGTCCGGGAGTCATCACCAACAGGATAATATCCATCATGTTTGTAAGTGAAGTGATAAAGTTATGTGTAAAGTTTGGATCAATTTGTGTAACTTATCATTTTGTTGGTTGTGCAGTGAAAACGAGCTACTTGAAGGTAGTGTCCTTACTCAATTGCCTGAAGACGACATATTTAATCGGGATCCGGCAGATGCACAGAGTCAGGAAGGGAATAGTGATTATGAAAACAATGCCGATGAGTCTGGAGATGACACACCCTTCCCCGATGAGGGTGATGATGAGGAGCAAGAAAATGTTGAACCTGATTTGATGAGGGAGCATGTTCCACCTCCCGTTAGACCAAGAGTGTATGAGTCACACGTGCCGTTTCATTCAAGGGAGATTTCCTACCTTGATCATTTGTAGATGCCCTTACAAGGGATATTGACGAAATTCAGACAGCAATATAGGACGAATCTAGAGCAAGCTGTCAAAGGGCATGCTTTTTCCTGATAAAGCGCGCCTAAGTAGGGTGGTGTGAATGTACAATGTAAAAGAGTGTCGTGAGATCATGGTAGCAGAATCATCTCTGGATGTATACAAGGTTATTTGCCGTAGATGGTTTACGGGTTGTAATTGGATGCTGCGTGCGAGGAAGAAGAAAACAAATATATGGGTTGTGGGTAAATACATTGACACTCACAATTGTGAAATGGACACATTCAGTGAGAATCATTTTAACTTGAATGTTGACTTGATTTCTCTTATCTTGATTCCACACATTGAAGCGTCCATAAGGTATAAGATCAAAGAGTGTATAACATTTGTCCACCAGGAATATGGGTGTACCAATACCAAAAGAAAAGCATTTCTCGGGTGCAAACGTGCGTTTGAAATTATTTATGCAACTGGGATAAGTCCTTTGCATCTTTACCCAGGTACATGGCCGCATTGAAACACTTTAACCTTGGTACTGTTGTTGAATATAAGCTTGAGCAGAGTCCGAGAATACCATAACATATATTCAAATATGTGTTCTGGGCATTTAAACGAGCAATTTATGGTTTTGTGCATTTCCGGCCGGTAATATCCATAGACGACACTCATGTCTATGGAAGTATGATATTAAGTTGTTGATCGATGTTGCAGTAGATGCTAATGGAGGTATATTTCCTCTAGTTTTTGCTATTTGTGCCAATGAAAGCCAAGAGATGTGGACACTATTTTTGAACCACTTGAAGGATCACGTTGTCAGACAATGTTCATGTATTTGTCTAATATCTTATCGGCACGGCGGTATTTTAAGTTTTGTACAGAATTTTCCTGCATGGCAGGAACTGTATGCCTACCACCGTTACTGTGTGAGGCACCTGGAGGACAATTTCCAGAAGGCATATCCCAAAAAGGATTTGCATGATTTAATGTGGATGGTTGTAACAGATCACCAAGAGTGTAAATTCCGGAGGCGCATAGAATCGATCAGGCAGGAAAACGAAGGAGCCTATCGCTGGTTGATGCGACATGAGCTTGACAAGTGGACTTTGCATGCGGATGGTTGCAGAAGATGGGGAATTCTGATTTTGACTACAAATGTGTCAGATTCATTCAACGAGTTATTGAAGTTTGCACGTGGATTGCCTGTCACTGCCATGGTACGGATGTCATTCAAGCATATGGCGGAGATGTTTGTTGAAAGGGCTAGAGGCGCATCGTCATTGATGAAAATGAGTGTTGAATTTATGCCAATACCAATGAAAATATTTGAGAAATATAGGAGGCGAGCACATAAGCATTCATATTTACAGTATTGCAACGAGCGAAATATTTTTGAAGTTCGCACCCTATCCATCAAAACCGGGGAAACAATACAAACACCATAAATGAAGCCAGAAGGTTATGCTCTTGTGGGAAATGGTCCATCTAACACATGTCGTGCTCATATGCCATGAAGTTCTTTCAACATATAGGTGTTGCGGAAACCAACTACGTTGATAAAGAATATAGTGTTGTTGCATACTTAAACACCTATAATGGGTATTTGCAGCCAGTGGGCACTGAGCATTATTAGCCGCGGAACCATTTAAAATGGTGTGTAACAAGGAGTATTTGCATCAACGACAAATGCAAAAATGAACGCGTATACGGAACCAAATAGATGTTGGTGATACCGTTTATGCACGTAAATGTGGCATATGCTCGCAAACAGGACACAAACGTCTTAAATGTCCTTCATATGGTTTGGGTAGCAGTGATAATTTAGCTCCTGGTGAAAGTTCATCCAATGTGCCCAATTATCAAGGATACACGTAGTGTTTTGTTTCTGTAATTTGTTGTAATAAGTGTATGTACTTGTTCATATTGCAAAATGTATGAAATAAAATTATGTTTCCATTGGTGTTAAGTCATAATGATATTTAGCAATAATACTTCAATACAAAATTTTAACATACACCCCAAGAAAAAAAATGTCATTCACCATTATCGTTGTTGTCTGGCGCTATTTTATTGTCATCATTTTCATCTTCTTCGTCAACATCATGTACGCACCTTTCGTGACCGAGGGCATCGTAATCTAAGCCCCAATTGACTCACATTTCTCGTATTTCATCACTATCATCAGTAAGACCACTTTCTTGATTTCTACAATAATATGGGACTCCAACATCCAACGTTAGTGGTAGAAACTTATGTAGTCCCTCCCACTAGACAACCGTTGAAAAAATAGGATAATCATCGTCTCCATACAATTTATCATTTTCTAATAAATTTCAATATTGATCCTCCGTTCCTCCCAGGAAGTTAAGATCATCCATTGCATGATGAAAATTCAGTGCCTTTTCCATCTCTAGAATCTCCTTCATAAAATGTCGAATCACTTCCGATTCATCTTTGTGTGTGTTTGTTTGGAAGGTTGCAGATAGTGCTTGTGGCACAACAAGCCTGATGAGTGGCTAGAATTCATGATTTTAAGCATTATATACCTTGCATTTTATGAGC
>ML425886.1:70985-84993 GCA_005239525.1 Nicotiana knightiana | reverse complement strand
CTAATTTAGATTTCAGTCCTCAAACCAACATGTTTCTACTACTGTTGTAATTCAGCATGCTTTTCTTTTACTTATTATTCAGTATGTATCTAGGATCCTGAACTCCCCTCTGCATGTTAAGTTAGTCTTTATTTTTTTATGACCTGCATCTTTCTGTATACTTAGCACCTACTTCTTACATGCCTATGACTGGTACATTAGTTTAATCATGGTCTTAGTTATTTTAGGTGTTAATCTAACCTAATACTTTACTGTACCCCTAATCCTCTAGACCCTTAGGAGTTTCTGATTGTATGCATGTGTGTGTGTCTGCTTGCTACGTGCCTGCCCTCACATGCTCTGTATTTGTCCCTCGAATCCCATTACCCCTGTTTGTGATTGTTGGACTATCCTTGGTCCTTTGTGTGATGTTAAGCTTCTATTTCCTTCTTCAAAACTGTTTTTTTACTTACCCTTTCTCAAAATTGTTTTCTTACTTAAATCCTTTTAAATAAATAAAAAAAAGCACTCTCACATATACTCTTAGAAGTCTAGGTCCTGCCCCTTCTGTGTGAGCATTGCCTTGGGATCCTTGAGCTCCCTCTGAACTTTGACACATAGAGGTTGGCCATTCCACACTGCACTTACTCTATTTTGGCTATGTGTGGGTGTGAGCATTGCCCGGGAGCCCTTGAGGTCCTTAGGGAACTCTGACACACCCGGACTGTGAAAGGCTATGAAACACCAAAAGCATTGAGGTTTGGAAGATCTGGGCCTAATTGAAGGCTCCATATAGAAGTAACTTATTTTTCCTTTGGTTGTGTAATTTATAATTCCCGGCTTGTAATAATTTGTAAATAGATATTTGGGAATGGATATTGGAAAGGGGAGGGTAGTTATATAGATTATCCATGTTAAAGGGTAGATACCATGCCTCTAGGTTTACATTTTCTTACGTGTGCACTAGAAATTAGTGCTTAGGGCTGATTGTATGCGAGCATATCATGCATTAGATATCCTTTTCCTTAGGTCCATGTTTACTGTTTCAGCATCCTATTATGGCATTATCATTTATCATATAGAAATCATGCTCTAGGATTAAATGTTAATATAAACCTGTTATTCATGTAAACCAGTTCTAATATCGTTGTAATGTTGTGGTACACCTAGGAATCATGCTTAGGATAATAATGCGCTAATAAATAAGTCATCCTCATACTTGCTGCATAGCATGTTTAGATACTGTGACTTTATGCATTTAGAAATCCTGCCTAGGAATTCTGCATATCACCCATTCTGCATCCCTATGTGTGCATATTAGATATCATGTCTTAGGACTTCATTCAACACCTAGTTTAACTACTGATTGCATGAAAAAGGCCCTAAAAAAATAATTTCACCATGTTTCCCAAACAACTGGTAATAGTTCCTGTATTTTTGCAACACCTAAGTGCAGCATGTTTAGGCAAGCTAACTTGTAACAGTTTCTTTAATAATCTGGATAATTACTGGGTGTTGTCGTACGCTTAGGCAAGATATAGGTGTTAAATCTATTAAAACTGGAAACATACTCCTTTATACATGTTGCTTGACTATTAATGGTTATAATCCGTAAGAAACTGATAAAATTCATCCTATGAAATCAGTAATAAAGCTGCCTCACTATTGCATTCTCACCTAGACATCATGCCTTAGGTTCTGAAGTTAATAAGGCCTTACTTGTGTTTGAGTCGTGCTATTTATGTGCATAATCTGTGGAGGAGTACTTGGGCCTCGTATCTGCTCTTATTTGTTTTCCCTTATCTGAAGTCCTAATTGTCGTTGTTTGTCGCTTAGAATCTTGTCCTTTAAACCTAGGGGTCAACCTAGTACTTCCTTTTAGGATAGTAGTCATATCCTCCTCTAGTACTGATAGGATGGGACGGGTAATAGCACGCAATAGAATCTGTAACCAACACACGCTTGAATTACCTTCACGGGGTGGGAAGGTAGAATATGGATATGATGACCAGTGCGCTAATACCACATGTAGACCCTCTTCGAGGAGTGATTACCGGGCATTGCATTGATGTGATCCATATTATTATAAACCTACGACACCTGTATACGCTAGTTCGTTATCATCTCTATTGTTTTCTAAACATCTGTATGCTTAAGACTTAAATCCCCTCTTATTTGAGCTTTTACTTGTTATTTGGTAGTTGTACAAATTCACGAAACCATTTGGCCGGGAACCACACTTGTGGATCCTGAGGGGTGCTCAACACCTTCCCCTTAGGATAATTTCAAGCCCTTACCCAAATCTCTGGTTAGCAACGTAGTTATAATTGAACCCCTTAGGTGCCGTAACGCACCGTTAAAATCGCTAGATTGCGACTCTTCAAAATATGCAAACCCCTTTCCCAAAAGAAAAAGAGTTGTCCCAACCAATGTCATAAAACCGATATTCCGCGAGGAGGAAAAAAGGGGGCACGACACCGCGTCTACGATCCAAAGTTCACACCTGCACGTGCACACCTGCGGATATAAGTTCGCTTCTGTGGTTCAACACCGCTCTTGCGGTCTCTCCAGCGCATCTGCGATAATCGTAGATGTAGAACTCGACTCTCATTCTGACCATTCCTCCCAAGACCGTTTCTGCACTCAACCATCCGCATGTGCGGCCCCGCCCTTGTGGTTCCTCCACCGCAGGTGCGAAAAAACCAGAAACCAGCAACATTCAAAAATTGCTCAAGTCCAAATTTTTATCTGTTAAGCAACCGAAACTCACCCGAGGCCCTCGGGACCTCAACCAAACATACCAACCAATCCTAAAATACTATACGAATTTATTCGGACCTTTGAATCAACATCCAAACACCAAT
Source organism: Nicotiana knightiana (assembly GCA_005239525.1). Taxonomy (NCBI): domain Eukaryota; kingdom Viridiplantae; phylum Streptophyta; class Magnoliopsida; order Solanales; family Solanaceae; genus Nicotiana; species Nicotiana knightiana. The sequence continues at coordinate 82,150 of ML425886.1, read as the reverse complement.
TACATACAGATTCAAGCCTAATAAACTTTGAAATTTCTAAATTCTACAAACGACGTCGAAACATATCGAATCTCGTCCGAATGACCTAAAATTTTACACACAAGTCAAAAATGACACCACGAACCTACTCCAACTTTCGGAAATCTAATATAAACCCGATATCAAAATTTCCACTGCCGGCCAAAATCGCCAAAATTCCAACTTTCGCCAATTCAAGTCTAATTCTACAACGGACCTCCAAATAACCTTCCGGAAGCGCTCCTAAGTCCAAAATCACCCAACAGATCTAACAAAACCATCAAAATTCAATCCAAGGTTATTACACACAAGTCGACACCCTGTCAACTTTTCCAACTTAAGCTTCCATTAAGAGGCTAGGTGTCTCAATTCACTCCGAAAACCAAAATAACCCTCCTGGCAAGTCACAATAGCAGAAATAGATACGAAAAAAGCAGTTAATAGGGGATCTGGGCTATAACTCTCAAGACAACCGGTCAGGTCATCACAAGTTTATTCTTGTGTGCTTTAATTGAAGTTGTTATTACATGTTCTAGTTTCCATTGTCGAGATTACCCTTATGTGCATTTATTTGTAGTTGTTGTTACATGTTATTATTTCCATTGTTGATTAATTTTCATGTATTTAGTTATAGTTGTTATTTCATGCTATCTCTTTTATTGTTAAGATTATGTTATGCATTAGAGTTTGAAGTTGTCATTTCATGGAAATACCTTCATTGTTGAGTTATTGAAGTTGTAGTTGATGAGAGTTATTAACATATTTGTGGTTGAAATTGTTGGTTATTGGAATACCTTTCCTTGTTGAGTTATTACTCGTTCATTTTGTTGTTAATAAGATTCTTGTACACAATGAGATTGAGTCGTGAGCTATATGTTGTGGTGACATTGGTATTGTTTATTTTTGGCAATGTTGTGGCATATGGGCACATGTGGTGCGAGTTAATTAGTGTGTTGTGATATTGATGTGCATGCAGCGGCATAATGGTGGTATATTGATGCGCGTGCGGCAAGATAAGGTGAGATTTATACGCCTGTTTCTAGTAAGGTAATTACTTGAAACCACACGATGAGATAAGGGGACTAAAGCGCGTGAAGCGATTTCGGGAAAAATATTTTTAAAAATATATGCAAGGCTCACGCGGCGATATAAGGAAGATTGTGATTGTGATTTGTGAAATGTGAATATGAGGTGTGGTACCTCGATGTGATTCTTGTTGTACATTCTACATTGGAAATGCTTGTTGATATGAACGGTTATTATTTTGTTTCCTTACCTCATTCCATTCATATTTTGTATTGTAATTGGTTACTTGTTGTCTTCATCATATGTACCCTCTTTGTTGTCACTTATTGCTTTTATTTTGTTTGTTAGCCTGGTATTGATAAATTGCTTTATTGTCATCTAATTGCCTTTATTTCCCCGTTGTTAGATTATATTAATATTTTGCACAGGTTTCTATGTCTAGTAGGTGTCTTGACCTGACCTCGTCACTACTCTACCGGGGTTAGGCTTGATACTTATTGTGTATCATTGCGGTGTACTCATGCTATGCTTCTACATACTTTTGTGCAGATCCAGGTACTTCTACTCGTGCCGGACGCTAGTGCATTGACTCAGATGCTTCGTAGACTTCAAGGTATACTTGCTTGGCGCTCGCAGGCCTCAGAGTCACCTTCTAGTGATCTTACGCTACTATTTCTTATATTTCCAAACAATATTGTATTAGAGATTCTTAGAATATATCAGTAGAGCTATGACTCAATTCCACCAATTTTGGAGATTACTTGACCGTTGTTCCGTTTTTGCTTATTTTGACATTTTATCGGTTTAATTTAATATCTTATATGTTATTTTTGCTATATTTTCATTGTGTTAGGATTAGCTAGTCTTATATACTAGGTGCCATCACGATATCCTAAGATGGAAATTTGGGTTCGTGACAACCCCGTAGGAGTTGACCTAACTGTATTATTTTAATTATGTGAAAGAGGTGCACATGAGGTGACAAGTCTGTATATGGGCTTATGTGTGGTAATTGACCGGTTTAGAATCTTAGGCTATTAACATGATTTTAACTGAAGTTTTAGCTCTATGGAATGTCTTTCATTGTTGAGTTATTTTCTGTTTCATTTTTGTAGTTATTGATGGCTATTAACATGTGTTTTAATTGAAGTTGTAGTTATATGGAATATCTTTCATTGTTGAGTTACTTCTTATTTTATTTTTGCAGTTATTGATGGCTATTAACATGTTTTTAATTGAATTCGTTGTTACAAGGAACATCTTTTATTGTTGAGTTATTTTTCCACTCCATTGTGTTGTTGTTAAGATTCTTGTACACAGGGTTGTGGAGCCGTGGGATATGTATTATTGTGATATTATTATTATTATTTTGCCAATGTTGTGAAATTGGTATTGTTGTTTGAGAAATATTGTGGCACATGGGCACATGATGTACGATTGATTGTATGGTATGATTGGGATGAGGATGAACGGTTTAAGGGTGGTGTGTATATTAATGCATATGCGGCGATATAAGGGGGTACTTATGCCCATGTTGCTAGTAAGGGGAATTACTTCATTTTGAAGCACACGCGGAGAGATAAGTGGGCTAAAGCGCGTGAAGCTATTTTGGGAACAAATATTTTAAATGTGAAGCTCACGCGACATCATAAGGATGATATGTGGGACATCAAGGTGACTCTTGTTGTTATTTTTGTGTTGGAACGGTTTGTGACATTTTGTGTGTGTCATGCATTTTACGTGATTTGCTACATTGTTTTAATATGGTAATTTGTATTTTCATCCTACTTGATGATTTGTTGTCAAGATGGATTTACTTACATGGAGTTATTATCTCATATTCTGCTGAGTTGTTGATAACATCATCGATTAAAATAAAGAAATTGTTATCGTGCTTTATTTTATTTAATTCTTAAATTAAACTCATTATCGTATTTGATGTTTTACTTTATTTGAATTTTCATCATACTTTACTTTATTTAATTCTTAAATTAAACTCATTATCGCATTCAATGCTTTACTTTATTTAGATTGATACCATACTTAACTTTATTTACATGAACTTTTTGAACATTCTATTTGTAATTGACACGGATATAATATATGTAGTTGCACGTGGTGTTGATGTGCGAAGGTGATTAATAATGTGGGCACGAGGTGCCATGTGTGTAAGAGTTTGTGATTTGTGGTTATGAGATGTAGTACCTTGAAATGGTTCTTGCTGTAAATTTGGTGTTGGAACGACTTGATTATTTGAATTGTTATTTCTTTCCTTAATTTATTTCACTTGTATAATTGTATTCTGATTATTTTGCTATTCTATCTCATGTTTACTCTTGTTGCCATTTATTTATTTTATTTTTCGTTGTTAGTTTTATACTTATATTATGCACATGTTTCTATGTCTGGTGAGTGTCTTGACTTGAACCTCGTCACTACTCCATCGAGGTTACTCTTGATACTTATTGGGTACCATTGTGGTGTACTCATACTACGCTTCTGCACATTTTGTGCAAATCCAGATATTTAAGATTGTGTTGGTTTGGGAGTGGTGCATGTGCTATTTGAGACTTCAAAGTATACTTGTTGTTTCGTTCGCAAGCCTCACAGTCACCCTCTTACCTCATTGTAATTAAAAACAATAATGTATTTTGTAAAATCTTGTGTACTCTCCATAGAATCTATGACTCTGTATTACAGGGCTTTGGGATTGTGAAAGTCGTATTATGATAATGGCTATGTTTTGGTCCATTGTTCTTAGTTTATTTAATATTGAATTGTTACATCCCGTGTAAATTTGTTGTGTGATAGGCTTACTTAGTCGTAGAGATTAGGTGCCATCATGATCCTTAAGGTGGAATTTTGGGATCGTGACACAAGTCCACGTTAACCATCTCTATATTCTATAAAATAAATAATGGAAAAGGGTTAACCTTTTTCCTATTTAGAAACTAGGAGAAAGCAATAAGGACATATCATGAGTCAGACAAAGTATAAAAAAATAAATATAATAATAAAAATATTAGTAAAGTACCACACATTGAAAAAGATAGTTGAGTCTAAGCCTTTGTAACGACCCGGCCGGTCATTTTGTGTATTATAGCCCCGTTCCCCTATTTATTGCTTCTTCTATGTTCGTTTGTGATTTTGTGACTTGGCGAGGTGGTTGGTTTGCTTTCGGTGAAGTTCTAAAGTGAATTGGGACATTTAGTCCCAAGGTTGGAAGTTTAAGTTGAAAGAGTTAACCGAAGGTTGACTTTTGTGTAGGAGACTCCGAAATGGAGTTTTGATGGTTTCAATAGTTTCGTATGGTGATTTTGGACTTAGGCGTATGTCCGGATATTTATTTGGAGGTCTGTAGGCTGGTTTGAGGCTTTTTGATGAAAGTTGGAAAGTTGAAGGTTTGGATAGTTGAGAAGTTTGACCAAGAGTTGACTTTGTTGATACCAGGTTTGAATTTTTTTCGAGAGTTAGAATAGTTCTATTGTGTCATTTAGGGCTAATGTGCAAAATATGGGGTCATTCGGAGTTGATTTGATATGGTTCGACATCGGTTTTAGAAATTGGAAGTTCTTCAGTTCATTATGCTTGAATTGATGTGTGATTCATGATTTTGATATAGTTTGATGTGATTTGAGGCTTCGAGTAAGTTCATATCATATTTTAGGACCTGTTAGTATGTTCAGATGGGGTCCTAAGGGCCTTGGATATGATTCAGATCAAGTTTGGCTTCATTTTGGACATGGTAAGACTACTTGACATGTGTATCTGGTTTCCTTATTCGAGTTCCCGTACAGAGGATCGCGAATGCGTGGAGTTATTTGGTGGCTGGTGGAAATTGTACATCGTGTTTGCGAGTTTAGGGACACATTCACGAAGGTTGAGGCAGGTTTTTCAACGCGGACGCAAGAAAGGTGACGCGTTCAGTAGAAGGGAGATAAGGCCCAGCGGTGGTAGGTGTTTGTTCTTTGCGGTTGCGAGACCAGGACCGGGATTGCGTAGCTGTAGGTTGAACTACGTGTTCGAGACTAAACTATCGTGTTCACATGAGAGGTTTTGGCAGCTGGTGTGATTTGTGTTTCGTGAACACGAGGCATCTTCCACGTTTGCGAAAAGGAATGACTAGGCAGACTCTTTTAAATCCCATTTCGAAGATTAGAGTTATTACATCACATTTCGAGTTAGAAAGCTCGATTTTGGATGATTTTGGAAAGGATTTTCGAGATTTGGATTGGAATAAGTGTTTTTGACTCGGATTTGTTATTGTTTCATGATTCCATATTTGGTTTTAGCATGTAATTAGTGAATTAAAATGAAGAAATTAGGGATTTTGTAAAAACATCCTAAAGTAAAAATGGAGGATTTAAAGGTCGAATCGAGGTCGGAAATGGATGAAATTGGTATGGTGGAACTCATTATTGAATGGGTGTTTAGAATTTGTGAGTTTGACCAGGTTCCGGGGTGCTGACCCGTTGTTGACTTTTTTATTTTGATAAAGATCGGAACTTTATTGTTTGAAGTTGTTTCCCATGGTATTATTTGTTGATATTGAGTTGTTCGTGACTAGATTCGAGTCATTTAGGGGCTGATACACGTGTGAAGGGCTTGTTGGAGTATTGATTTGTGCATTTTGAGGTAAGTAACATATCTAAACTTGGTTTTGAGGGTATTTAACCCTGATAACTACATTATATAAAAGATATTGGAGTGACGTACATGTTAGGTGACAGGCGTATGTGCGTGCACCAGTGTGTTCATGATTTAGGGGACCTTTAGGCTATTACCGGGCTTGTTTTGCTATTATATCTTCTTATTCCCGCGTTTTCTCTACTTGTTTAATCATTTGAATTATGATTCATGTTAAACATCATGTCTAGGCTAAGTGTTATTTCTTTGAGACTTGATAGGGCTATTCTTGCTATCTCAGAGCTATATGCTTTATTTGTACACTTTTTCTCAGTCATGATGCTATATCTGTGTATGATGTCTCTGTCTCTGTACTTCTTATTTGATTCTTCACATGTTGTTGATCCCTGTTATGTGTAACACTATTCAACGAAGCATTTTGATATGTGTTTATCTGAGACATGAATGGTAAATGACTAAGTTTGGGCCATATAGTCGGTTTGGTATTGATTTTGAGGTGACACATACAGTAGGCTCATATTGGGCTAAGTGTTATTGTTTTGGGGCGATGCGTGCACCAGACCTCACTATTGGGCTAAATGGTTATGATTAGCGCTTGGGCATGATCCGCCCCTCCGGAATGTGACATACCAGCAATGGGCGCATGCACTGTGCTTTATATACGTGCTTTGAGGATGTGCAATTATGCTAGGCATCATTACAGTGCTAAGCTTGAGTATTGATACATCAACTATGATATTGTTGATTTACATGTTTACTTGATATGTAGTCATATAGGTGTACCTTCCATATGCTAGTTATTAAATGAAATATTTTATCTGTGTTGGGCTTTAACTATCGTACTTGAAAGCATGTCTAAATTTCTGAAATGTAAATAGTTGAACATCATATTATTGAGCTACTTGTTTCTATGGTTTTTCCTTTATTTTCTGAACGGTTACCGGTAATAGATATTGGCATTTGACCGTTGTTCTAAGATCGTCACTATTTTCAGCCCAAGGTTAGTGATGTTACTTATTGAGTACATGGGGTCGGTTGTACTCATACTACATTCTACACTTCATGTGCAGATCCAGGTACATCTGTTCGAGGAGATTTTCAAGCTCGAGTTGTTGCCAACTTTTGGGAGACTGCGAGGTAGCTGCTATGTTGTCTGTGGTCCTTTAAGTTCTCTTCGATTATTTCTATCTTTACTATTCTATTGTTCAGACAGTTGTATTAGAAGATTTTACTTGTATCTTATTATTTGGTAGTGCTCGTGTACTCGTTGACACCGGATTTTGGGGTTGGTTGTAGTAGTACTATGGTTATGTTCTCAGATATTTTATGATATTGTTCCTCCCTCGAGTTATTAAACCTTATTATCCGATTTTGTGGGGTTTTATGTGACTGTTGGCTTACCTAACGGGTTTGGTTAAGTGCCATCACGACTTGTACATTTTGGGTCGTGAAAACCTTACTAAACAAAGGATATGATAGACCATATAATAAAGAGACAAATTAAATGTACATGAATCAATAAAGGGACAACCCAACAATGTCGCACATGTGCACCATATTGTAGGCACATACAAGAGAAATTCGGGACCATGTACAATCAATTGTGCTTGAAACAAAAAACCCCTCACACCCCCAAAATAGATACGACAAAACAACAATATTCAGCTTTAAAACTCGTGAAACCCTAAACTAAAAATAACAATACAAAAAATAAACCCTAACCAAACCAATCTTGTAATGTAATAAACAACATAGACCCACTATATTAAAAAAAGGCACATGCAAACACTAAACTATAAAGGTGCAAATAGAACATCTAACAGTAATGACAGAAAAACTAGACATCATTTTCACTTCAATACAATACATACATTAGAAAATAGTATAAGTAAACAATTAAAGTTTAAACTAATACTATCAAATATAGAAAATAACCATCTTTATAATTTTAATTGAGTTCTATGGTATTTAGTTGACGAGCCATATAGGTTACGAGTCACTGGTTATTTTAAAGGGGTTTTGGGTCAGTTATTTCCATGTGGCGTTTTAATTGCTGGGGTGGACAACCATTAAAAATAGGAACAATTGTATATTAACAGTAAGGCTTTAAATGGGTTGATAGTATAACGAAAGCTAAAAATATATTATTTATCAAAGTAGGGGTTATATCAGGCCCTTAAAAGATAAAAGTAAATGAAAGTAGCGGAAATAATGATGCTTAGATAGATGCGTATGCGTACTAAGAGAGACAAGATTATGAATAAAGATATATGTGGCAAGGTAGGAGTGACCTCCATGGTGGATAAAATGTGGGAAGTGAGGCTGAGATAGTTCGGGTATGTGAAGAGGTGGAGCATAGATATCCCACTGAGGAGGTGTGAGATATCGACAGAAATAGGTCTAAAAAGAGGTAGAGGTATACCAAGGAAGAATTTGGGAGAAGTAATTAGACAGGACATGACACATCTTTAGCTCACCGAGGACTAAGATAAGAGTGCATGAAGGTCGAGGATTAGGGTACAAGGTTAGTAGGTAATGAGCAAGTAGGGTAGAACCTTAGTAGGTAGTCGAGTGATTCCTCTCTTTATATGGAGATTCTAGTTTAGAGCACCTTACCTACTCCCTATGGCTACTGATATTTATTTTACTTTGAGAACTTTACTAATTGTTGTCATTACTTTTCTATTCTACAGTATTTACATCATTATTTTTTTACTTTTGTTATTATCAAACCTGTTTGAAAAAAATACTTTTTCTTGACTAGAAGATTTATTGGAAATAATTTTTTTACCCTACGAAAATAGGGGATAGGAGTAAGGTTTGGTTACACCTCGCTCTCTCTGATTCCTACTTGTAGGATCACGCCTGGGATATTGTTGTTTTTTAAGTATTGAAGGGCAGAGTTACATTGATGAATGGAGAGAAAGTACAAGATCGGGCCTATTAAACCATGAGGAAAAAGTCTTTTACAGTTATAGTGGTGCTACGGAGTGAAAGAAACCGGCGGGGTGTATCAAAAGTGTACCACTTTTGCTAAGAAAGAGGACTATTAGTGCCAATATAAAAGAATAGGACTATTTTGAATCTAAGGATAAAGATAAGGGATCATTTTGCTCCTATATTTAACAAGATGATCCAAACAAGAAAATTCGGTATCATAAATTTGAAGGTATGAGTTTGGAGGATAATCATCGTGTCCAACATGAAATGGGTAGATATTTAAGGATTAGCAATATTGATGCTGAAGGAAATTCAACAGATTACAGTACAATCTGACAGTACTTATTTGGCAATATAACGGCCTCTATTCTTTTCAGTTGAGAGGTACAAATGAAACCTACAAGAACACTACTTTGTTGCCACTTCTTCTACCCATCGTATCTATCAGGAAAAACCCAAAATCTTGCCTCAAAATTTATTCTTTTGGTGTAATTTCATCTCCATAAAAAAATGGGGAGCCCATCATCAAGATTGCATTTTTTTACCAAAAGGTGTCCCAAATTCTCAAATTTCTTGATTGGCTTAGCCAATTATGAAAAACCCATTTTTGCATATTGTGATGAAATGGTGTGTCAGACTAGGGTATTTTCAGTTGGACAAAATAGAGATCCAGTCCCAGTTGTGGCAACCATTGATGCAGGTTCTTCAATTAGAAAGCCAATCAGTTTGTGGCCAGGTATGTACCATTCACCTGTGACAAATGCATTGTGGGAAGCAAGATCAAGTATCTTTGAGAGACTTTCAAGTGCACCAGTTGATCCTTCTCCACCAACTGATTTGATTGCTAAGACCCCATCTAAGAGTAGGACTAGTGTTCTTTACAAATTCTCTTCTGATTATGTGCTGAGAGAGCAATATAGGAACCCCTGGAATGAAATTAGGATGGGAAAGTTGCTTGAAGACCTTGATGCCTTGGCTGGAACTATATCCTTCAAGGTGCTTTTTAAGGCTTTGAGCTTCTGCTTATTGCATATCTGTTAGATCTGAGCTTCCATTATCTTTATAGTTAAAACGGTTCGACTTGAATGCTATCACGATCATGATATCAGGGTACTTAAGACTTGGCCATATTTGTGTTTGGTTTGTCAGTTATGATCACGCAAGATTGTTCTTATTATTAGAATTTTGTTGTGCTAGTCATGTACTTCTGTTTGTCGTTGGACTTCACCAGTAATGTAGTGTTTGACTACTTGCTGCCTGCTTGCCCATACTTTGGCTGACCATGAACCAAAGAATTTCCTCTCTTATGAAGTATTGTCCTCATATTCTCTTTCTCTCTTTTAAATCCAGCACTGTTCCAGTAATGATGGTACTACTAGGCCCTTGATACTAGTTACAGCTTCTGTGGACAAGATGCTTCTGAAAAAACCTATTCGTATTGATACTGATCTTTCAATAGAGGGCGCTGTTACATGGGTTGGTCGGTCATCTATGGAGATTCAATTGGAAGTGATGCAATCTTCACCAGGTATATTCCAAAAATCGTAGTTCGCTTAGTTCAGATGTTGTGATTTTCGTGGAAAATTGTTCCTGCTTTCATGCAGAGTCATTAGGAAATGACACATCTTCTTTCATGTTAATTATTAATAATGTTTTAGTGCTATACTATCTCTTTCCTAAGTGGTTATAGGTTAATGCTTTGCTAATCCAAGGGTAATACCACCAATTAGAGTTGAGATTTTCAAACTACAAATATATGAATATTTGTCATATCGACATAGAGGCTAGAGCTTAGCAACGCATCAGCTTGCTTCCAGCAATTGGGTACTAGATTTTCTATAAACACCTTGTATGCGGGTTTTATCATTAAATCATTATTAATTTCATAAGTATAAACTAGTTAATAAATTTGAAATATTTAAAAAAATTTCTTTGCATCTGAATCAGAAATTTAAGATTATTTTGACCTTGATTGACATGTCTTCTACTTCATAAGTTTCCCTAATTGTAATCTTTTCAATTTATCTATTCGTACAATTATTTCTTCCATTATTGTTTTTTCTTCTTATGCATCTCTCTTTACTAAATCAATTGCCTTAATTGTGTTTCCTCTTAAAGCCCCACATAACTTGATACTTTTCGACACTGCAAGTGCAAACATCGGGTGAAGTCAATTTAGATACATTAGGTTGGGTTGAATTATTTTCCGGATTTTCATATTAGCCACAGTAAAGGGAGTTCTTTTCCATGTATCAGATTCTTTGTAAACTACTTGATGCCCTTCAGTTCTCTTTCTTCAACGTATGTCATTATCCTAGTGCTGATTTAAGGCTGATCCATTAAGGATGTCATATCGTAAAACTTTAGCGAAGACCTCCTTTGGAAACATTAACACTATGTGAAAAGGGTGCTGAGACACATTTGAAAAACCACTTGTAATCTTATGGTGACAAAAAAGATGGTTTCGCTGTTCTCGTTATTAGTTTTTTTTTTTTTTTTTTTTTTTTTTTTTTTTTTTTTTTTTTTAACTTTTA
>ML425886.1:50011-67540 GCA_005239525.1 Nicotiana knightiana | reverse complement strand
GGGGGGGGGGAGGGGGTTATGTTCCTTGTACTGATAGTATGTCGAGAATGTAGTTAATTTTTCATGAGAAGATATTTATAAAAAGATGTTACATGAAACGATGAAGGCATTGTGAAGTTTGTATAATCAGGATTCAGGATCTGATATTGGCTTGTACATACTGGGTTTCGTAAGGTATTTAAGGGATTACGAATAGGATACAATGTGATCCCCACTAATCAAGTGAATACCCAGCAATATTCTCTTGAAATTTGGAAACAGAGTTCAATCATTGATGCATATTGTGTGTGAAGGTAAATTTGGATCACGAATAATATAGGAATCTTTACACTCTGGATCAGCTGGTCCAGTCTTATAACCAAAACAGGCCCATATATTTTAATCCTTACCCGGTTTGGACCCTTTTGTATATATTTTCAAAAACCCTCATTAGCAGCCCCCATTTCCCTTCTCCTTTTTCAAACCGTTGACTACCTCCTCTCTTGTCATTTTGTAGTGTTTTCTTTTTCTTGCATCTTGGCAGTACTTAATAAGTGAACATAGATTATTCTTTTGCACAAATTTCATTCTTTTCCCCCAAGTTTACACCCAAAAACCTTTAAATGCATGTATCTATTTTATTTTCATGATCTTGGCATTAGTAGTTTTTATTTTAAAAAGGAAAAGTCAGTCTGCACTCTCACACCTTGTCACGACTCGAAATCCCAACCGCGGGGTCGTGATGGCTCCTAACACCGAGTGCCAGGCAAGCCAACATAAACAGATTTTATAAAAAGAAAAGCACTAGCTATCTAATAACTGATCAAAGACATAACATGAACCATCCCAAGATTTTGGTATCACAGGTACATGAGCGTCTAGATCCAAGTAAATACAAGGTTTGAAAGAAATACATTACTGCAGTACAAGAAATAGGAAAATGACTCTAGGGTCTGTGAATGCAATGCAACTCTACCTCGAATCACTAACTAGTAGCTGCTAAGTACCTCCCGGGACTCCATTGGTACCAACATCAAAATCTTTTTCCGCAACAAAATCACAATCAATCACGACTTTTCCTTTCGAACAAGCCTCCAAACCAACCGAATCTAGCCAATTATCGATCAAACAATTCAAAACAAGCTTTAGAAAGCACCCACAAATGAAAAAAGTTCAATTTTGATCATTTTTAAAAAAGACAACAAAAGTAAGCCCCGAGCCCGCTTGGTCGAAATTCGAGATTCGGATCAAAACCCGATTACCATTCACCCTCGAGCCCGGTTATATGATTTGTTTCGAAATCTGACCTCAATTTGAGGGCTAAATCTCAATATTACAAAATTCCTAAATTCTACCCAGAACCCCTAATTTCTACCATAAAATTCATATTTTTGATGTTAAAAATTCATGAAAAGTAATTGAAATTGATTAAAAACTAGTTAGATATGCTTACCAATGAATTTGGGGAGAAAAAGTTCTTCAAAAGTTGCCTCTAGAGGGTTTAGGGTTGAGAAATAGTGTAAAAGGAGCTACTCGATTTTCCTTCTTTTACTAAGCTGCAGACATCGCAGTTGCAAACTCCTGTTAGCAATTGCAATAATCCGCAAATGCAAGACACTGATCGGATAGCACAGAAGTTGCAAATGCGACAAAATCTTTGCATTTGCGAAGGTCCCTCCCTCCGCAAAGGCGAATTAAACTTCGCTTTTGTGAAGCTGTCCCCAAGGTTGTCAGAATCGCAAATGTGAGACTCCAGCCAAACATTCGTCGGACCATATGAAACGAGCACCCTTCTAGGTCAATCTAGTCAAAGGAGCAGCGATAGATAGAAAATCCTCCACGAAACAGCGATAATCACCCTCCAAAGTCCAAACCCAAAAAGCTCCGAATCCCTGTAGCTGATGCAGGTTTAGGCCAGTTCTGAATTTCCTTAATCTTCTTCGGATCCACCTTGATGCCCTCGGAAGATACAACATGGCACAAAAAGGCAATAGAGTCCAGCGGAAACTCACACTTAAAGAATTTAGCATAGAGCTTCTTCTCCCTCAAAGTCTAGAGCACAATCCTCAAGTGTTGCTCATGATCCTCCCAACTTCGAGAATACACCAATATGTCATCAATGAACACGATGACGAAGGAATCAAGATATGCCTAGAACTCGCTATTCATCAAGTGCATAAAGGCTGCTGGGGCATAGGTCAGCCCAAAAGACATCACCAAGTGACCATAGCGGGTCCTGAAAGCCATCTTCGGATTATCTGAAGCCCGGATCTTCAACTGATGGTACCTCGATCTCAAGTGAACCTTCGAGAATACTTTAGCACCCTGAAGTTGGTCAAACGAATTATCACTATGCGGCAGTGGGTACTTTTTCTTGACTGTAACCTTGTTCGACTGCTCGTAGTTAATACACATCCTCATAGAGCCATATTTCTTCTTTATAAATAGAACTAGAGCACCCCAAGGTGAACATTCGGTCCGATGAAGCCCTTATCAAGCAACTCCTGAAGTTGTTTCTTTAATTCTTTTAACTCCACTGGTGCCATGCGATATGGTGGGACAGAGATAAGCTGAGTGCCTTGCACCAAGTCAATACCGAAATGCCCGGTAGGTCTGTGGGGAACACATCTAAAAAATTTCACTACCGGAACTGACTCCATGGTAGGAGTATCAGCACTAATATCCCTCACAAAAGCTAAATATGCCAAGCAACACCCCTTCTCAACCATCCGCTATGCCTTCAGAAAAGACACCACCATGCTGGGGACATGACCGCATCAGACGACTCTGCCTCGGGTCTAGCTTGGAATGCATAAAAACGGGGCTGAGTCCCACTAGTCTGACCTCTACCTCTCGGACAACCTCTCGCTGGCTTGCCTCCACCTCTAAGAGCCTGACCACCACCTCGGGCTGCCTGACCCCTACCTCTAGCTGGTTGAGCGGCTGGTGGAACAACCGGTGCCCGAACCGTGGCACGAGTATCCTGTTTTGGCATGCTGCTTTGTGACCTAGGGAAAAACCTCACGACGTGCCTTGGATCTCCACAAGTATAACAAGTCCTCGGCTGATATGACTGCTGTCCCTGAAACTGACCTTGTCGATCTGAATAACCATCCTGATAACTCTGAATCGGAGGTGCACTAACCGAAGCTGAAAGTGTGTTGTATGCTAGCTGCTCAGGATGAGACCCATGTGAAACACGACTGGCCGAAGCACCGTGTGATACCTGGAGCGCGGGCTGAATTGGCCTGCTAGATGACCGCTACAAAATGAACCTTTGCCTCCCGACGAGGCACCACTAAAACCATCAAAATGACGAGGCTTCTTCTCAGCTGCTGCCATTCTACCTTGACCACAAATCCTCTCGATCAGCCGAACAATCTCCACAACTCGGGTGAAGGGAACATCTTCCTCGATCTCTCTGGCCATCTGCAGCCTGATACCATAAGTAAAGCTATCTTTAAATCTCCTCACCCTCTCTCTAAGTAGGGATCAAGACGACTGCATGGAGAGATAAATCCACGAATCTAGTCTTGTAATGGGTAACAGTCATGCTACCCTGCTGGAGGCGCTCAAACTGGTTGCGGTAGTCCTCTCTCAGAGTAAAAGGGATGAACTTCTCCAAGAATAGTTGTGAGAACTGATCCCAAGTGAGTGAAGGTGAACCTGGTCTGCCTCGAACATACTCCTGCCACCACCTCTTGGTAGAACCTTGCATATGAAACACTACGAAGTCGGCTCCATTGGACTCTACGATACCCATGTTACACAATACCTCTTGACAACGGTCCAAGAAATCTGGAGGTTCCTCAGAAGGTAATTCACTAAAGCGAATAGGGAACAATTTGGTAAACTTGTCCAACCTCTTCAACCCCTCGGACGACATAGCTTGTCCCTCCTCGGACGCAGTAGTAATAACAGGCTGAACTACTCCAACTGTTGGAACTGCCGGAGTCTTGATATCCGTGAGCCATCTGCTCTAGTGTGTGAGTGGCGGGAGTCTGGGCTCCTCCCCCAGCCGGAGAAACAACTGGTGCCATAGGGATTACACCGGCCTGGGCTACACTCTCCATAAGGCCAACTAGACGGAGTAGAGCGTCTTGAAGTACTATGGTGGAAATGAACTCCTCTAGGACCTGAGTTGGTCCAACTGGCGCGGTCTGAACAGGGACCTCCTCATCCTGCTCTATCTGAGGCTCTGCAGTAGGTGCTGGTGCGCGTGCTCTAGGCTGAGCTCTGCCTCTGGCTCTACCTCGGCCTCGCCCCTACCCCTGGTAGTGGCTGCAACCTGGAGCTCCGGCTCCTGATCGACTGTGGATGCTGTGCGTGTCCTCACCATCTGTGAGAGAACAAGAATATAATGGTTCAAGCTTCAATGATATAATAAAGTCGCACGACAGAGTAAGAAAGAAGCTAAATTTCCTAAAGCCTTATAGCCTCTAGAAGATAAGTACAGACTTCTCCGTACCGATCCTCTAGACTCTACTACACTTGCTTATGATTTGTGAGACCTAGGAAACCTAGTGCTTTGATACCAACTTCTCACAACCCGAAATCCCAACAGCGGAGCCGTGATGACACCTAACACCGAATGCCAGGCTAGCCGACATAAAGAGAATATAAAAAGCAAAGCAGTAGCTATCGAATAACTGATCAATGACATAACATAAACCATCCCAAGATTTTGGTCTCACAAGTACATGAGCGTCTAGATCAGCTAAATACAAGGTTTGAAAGAAATACATCAGTGTCCGAAATAAAAGGAAACAATACAAGAAATAGGAAAATGACTCCAGGGTCTACAAACAGAATGCAACTCTACCTCGAAATACCGACTGGTAGCTGTTAATTATCTCTCGATACACTGCTGGTACCAACGTCAAAATTTCTTTCGGCAACAAAATCATCATCAATCGTGGTTTTTTCTTTCGAACAAGCCTCCAAACCAACCGAATTTTGCCAATTATCATCAATAATTTAAACAAGCTTAGACATTACCCACGAATGAAAAAGATTCATTTTTTTTTATCATTTTTTAAAATGTCAACAAAAGTCAAACCTAGGCTTGCTTTTTTGAAATTCAAGATTCAGACTAAAACCCGATTACCCTTTCATCCCGAGCCCGACTACCTAAAATCCCTAATTTCTACCATGAAATTCATAGTTTTGATGTTAAAAATTCATGAAAAGTATTTGAAATTGATTGAAAACTAGTTAGAGATGCTTATTAATGAATTTGGGGAGAAAAAGTTCTTCAAAAATCGATTCTAAAGTGTTTAGGTTGAGAAATGGTGTAAAATGAGCTAAGTCCCGATTTTTCCCTCTTTTATTCAGCAATTGCGATGTCCGCACATGCGAGACACCGATCGCAAAAGCGGTCAGTGCATCAGATGCATAGAGGTCACAAATGCGACAAAACCTTCGCATTTGCGAAGGTCTTTCCCTCCGCAAATGCGAACTAAGCTTTGTTTTTGCGAAGCTGCCCCCAAGGTTGTCAAAGTCGCAAATGCGAGACTCCAGCCACATTTGCGATTTCGCAGCCTTCGCAAATGCGGTTCCTTCGAAAATGCGAAGTTCCCCAATCCCATTGCCTTTCGCAAATGCAATCATTTGGCCGCAAAAGCGATACTCGCAAATGCGAGCCAGATCCCGTATTTGATCTCGCATTGTAGGCGTGCACCAGCAACTGCTGATCACCAACAGACCTAAAGTCTTCCGTAACACCTCCAAAACTCACCCGAGCCCCTCAGGCTCCAAACTGAACATGCACATAAGTGTAATAACATCCTAAAAACTTGCTCGCTACTTTAAATAATCAAAATAACATCAAATAACAAGAATCGATCATCAAAACTCAAGATTTCAACTTGAAAACTCAATTTTCACATAATGCGCCGAAATGCGTTCGGTCACCCCGGACCTCATCCAAACGTGCGTACAAGTCCAAAAACCTCATACGACCTATCGGAATCGTCAAAACACCGATCCGAGGTCGTTTACCAAAAAATAGTGACCATGGTCAACTCTAGCATCATTTTAAGTCAAAAATCTTATTTTCTTCAAAATTTTACCTAAAAGCTTTCCGGAAAACAGCACAGACCATGCACGCAAATCAGTAAACATCAAATGAAGCTATGAGTGGTCTCGGAGCACTGAAATTAAGGCTAGTACTCAAAATGGCCTATTCGGGTCGTCACACATCTATTAGTACAAAGTAAGGTTATGTTAGGTATCTTATCTTTTATGTAACAGAACTTTAAGGTACAATCGAGTTGAATTTTCTTTCACAAATTGGCTGAGAGGTTCCCATCAAGATATAATAACCTTCTTTTTCCTTGCTACATCAACCCCTTAATGGAAGTAGGGTGCAAAAGGAGAGAGGGAAGCACATCTATTTACTTTTTCCTATTTTTGTTCCTTGGGTTTAAATACAAGTGGACTGTAAATAGTCCATTGATTTTCTCCTAACCGCATTTGTTACCCTTTTAATGAGTATCTTTTGAGAAAACAAGGTAAAATGTTCGGTTTTTTATGGCTGATGAATAACGACAGGCGACAATTTAATTGACTTTTTTTAGAAAAACCATTTGATTATAAAGATAATGTTAGTGGTAGAACCTATCCCTTCATTCAATGAGAGAGTTTTTTTTAAGGATAATTAAGTAGTTTGATTCAAGGTGGTCACTGTTCTAAGATAATGTAAGTGGTCAAATCGTAGGGTAACCATGAGAGAAAGAAAAAGAATTTTGCAATTGCATCATTCATTCTTTTTCTTGACAGTAATAGAAACATGGTAGGCAAAGAGAAGAACTAGAAATTGCAATACTACAAAATATTTAGTCTTAGTCTATATAATATTTGAAGTCATTTAGTGAATTATTTTTTACTTTTATGTTCTTGACAGAACTCCAACTTTTTCTACGAACAGTACGTAGCAATTTGTATCAACAATTTATAATAATGTATAACAGTGTATAAACACCTCTGATACTCTATTATACATGTTTATACAAGGTTCTATATTGTTTTAAAATAAGTGTATAATATAAAGATGTATAAACACTGTTGCAAAATAATGTTGGCTATGCCGGTGAAAATTGAAAAAGGTGGCTATGTGGGTGCAATACCCTGCGTTGTACTGTAAATTTCAAAGAACTCCCAATAGTATACCATGTGATCCTATTAACCGAGTGAACACCTAGCATCATCCTCTGTGAATTGGTAATTCGAGTTGATGCATATGTTGAGCTGTGAAGTAGCGGCACCCTCTGATTTTTTGGAGACGCAAAAGGTCTACTGCTTTATGGGATTGAGCATCTATCATAGACAACTACATAGAGGGTCTCTACTAGTCTATATATTCTTTGATTTCGTTCTCCCCGCAAGAAAAATATTACAACCTATGAGGTCTGCAAGTTTCACATCTAAGTAATACCCAATCCGATAGTTTACGATATAGGTAGATAGATATATATTTCTAAAGAACATTCTAAGATATTCAGTTAACACTACACTGCTACTGAGATGTAATGTCTGAAGTGATTATATAAAATTGTAAAAATTTTGATCTACCTAGAATACATGATATTCCGTGTGATATCAAACTGTAGTTTTTATATTTAAATAAGTGAATCTCTAACATTGAGGTTTTCTTCCTTGGTTAGATGCTTGAGAAAGTACTCTATTTAGATGTGCTAAAGTTTCTGCTATAACTAATAGACTATTCTAGAAATAGTTAATTGTGTTAACAGCCACTTTGAAGTGGAAATAAAGAAGGTGTTAAGTAGGGTTCTGACCAATCTTTTACAATCTCTAATGTGTATGTGGCTGTTTTCTTGCAGCCTAGCTGTGATCACCTCACCTTTATTGGTAATATTCACACTTGAATAATTACCCAAAGATCCATCAAAATTAAAGGAAAAGCAATGGGATGGTGTGTTTTTCATTACAGACCATTCATTATAGCAAACACTCAATGGAGTATGTTTCAAGCTAAGTTTCTGCACTTAAGTATAATTACGTTGATGAGGTTTAACTCTTAATCTGCTGATGCAGGTCGATGTGGGAAATTTTCTCCGCCTCAAATCATGTGTTTTGTACACAGAACTAGAGAATTTGTGTAGGCCTCTGATTAATGTAGAAGTGATAGCTCATGTTATGCGGCCGGAGTTGCGTTCTAGTGAGGTGAGCATTGGCACTCTATAGAATAACATATTGCTGTATTGATATTATTGATAATAGTGCCTGTGGATCATCTAAAGTTTATTAATCTTTATTTTGTAGTTTGTTTGAACTATCAGCTTTTTTCTTGCATGTAATTAGTTCTTACGTGAGAAAATGCTTGTTCTCGTCATTGAGTTTTCCTTCAAAATAGTCCATCATTGCGTATGATATTTCGTTTTTGTCCATCAATTATTGTTGTTAGCAAATCTAGTCTTATTTTTTGATGAGTAAATCTGTTCTTATTAACTCTTCTACGGTTCTACCTTCTGACAAAATGGATCTGGTATTTATTCCATCAAAAAGCAAATGAAACCTCGCTTATGACTCACTTGTGAGGAAATTTTGGTCTATTGGTTTTCAGTCTACCAACTTAAAGGTTTAGGCGTTTAGCTAATCTTGTCCGCTAACGCCTTAAGTTTGTTTTTTGGTTATATGATTAGGAAAAGTGTTCAACCGATGTATTAAATATGTTTGGGAGAAATATGTATTTTCTTTGTTAGAGTGTCCCACATTGATTGAGGAAATGCGTAGGTCTTCTTATATGATCTTGGACAATCCTCACCTCAAAAGCTAGCATTTGATGTTGATATGGTATTAGAGCTAGTCTGATTCTTATTGACGTGTTTCCCGGTGTTGGACACCCATGTTGTGTTATCTATACTCCAATTGGAACTAGGAAATGTTGAAGTATCTCACATGTTAAGGGAATGGACTTTGTCTCGTATAGTTTTGGACAATCCTCACCTCATGAACTAGCTTTTGGGTAGAGTTAGACCCGAGGTCTATTTTCTTAACAACTTAATTATTGATTAAATGGTAACAACCAAATCAACACTAAACTGTGGTCCTTCATGGCTTTAGCTTAGTGGTAAGAGCCCAGAGCATAATGTGTGGGTTAGGTGCATGTCATGAGTTCAAACTTCGCCACAAACAAAAGCCTGGTATTTGGGTGGAGAAGGATAAAGGGGAGAGCTTGGTATCCAATGATTTTCAAAACGTGACCCAGTTGGTCCTTGAGGATTTCTCGGTTATCAAAAAGAATTTACGCTAAAGTGTGTTTGGTATGGCAAAAGTTATTTTCCATGAAAAATTCTCTTAGAAAATATTCCGGTCTTTGGTTAGTGGATAGAAATATATATATATAAGGTTAGTAATAATATGCAGATTGGAGAGAGTATTTTTATGAAGTAGCAAATCAGAGAGTGTTTTGATGAAAATCTTGAAACTTAAAGGTTAATAGTAATGTTTAGGTATTAGTTGGTGCAAATAATATGATTTTATTAGTCAATTTAGTTATAAGAAAAATGACGTCCGCCCTTAAGCGAGGGAAATCAGTTTTCCCCTTTTAATGGACAATAATTTCTTTGGAAAGCATTTTCTTCTGACCAAGCAACATTTTCTCGGTAATGACTTCCGGCATGCCAAATACACTTGGTAAAGAGAGATAGGATGCTAGAAAAGGGCGCATTTCAAGGTCGAGTGAGTGGTTCTGTGTTGATTTGTCGTCTTATTCTCCATGTTTCCATTGCTTATAAACTGAGAAAAGTGCATATCTACTGCAGAAACTTCCATTCAGTATATTGGTCGAACACTTGGAGTATTGATACTATTATGTTAAAACATACTTAAGGACTTGTGGAACTTTGAGGAAGATATATATTGGATGAGTACAAAATTCATTGTTGTGAATAACAAAACTAAACTGGTTACACCAAATAATCGGCTACTATTCAGATAGATTTATTTCATTGTTTTTAAAACCTCTGCTGATTAGTTGCACCATGCTTTTCTTTTTCAGGTTTCAAACAATTTCTATTTCACTTTCACTGTTCAACAAGATTCACTGAAAAATGGTAAGCGGATTAGGAATGTTGTCCCTGGTACAGAGGAAGAAGCACGGCGCGTGATTGAACGTATGGATGCTGAAAAGTCATGAATAACAAAACTAAACTGGTTAACCAGTTAGATTGCAGGTACAGAGAGCTCAGAAATCCATCCTTTTGTTTTATGCTTCTCATACAAAAAGCAGTCTTCAATCTATGAGATATATATTCATGATTAAGTAATTATTTGTGGTATTAAGGTTTTCTTTTTTCATGATTAAGTAATTATTATCAAAATATTAAAATATATAACAATGAAATAAATTTGTTGGATTAATCACCAAAATGGTGAAAAAGCGGCTTCCTCTTATGGTGCCCAAACGGAGTCTTCGTTGGCTCACAAACTGCTCATTTTAATCTAGCAATCATTCAACCAAAGGGAGCCTACAACTAAAAAGCAGTAAAGGAATTGCCAGATGGGTAGATTCTTGACTTTTATATTCCTTATTAGATAAAGAGGACAAAAGTGGAAAAATGAGCTTTTGATCATGTGATGGAACAGTTATTTTTATATTACGAATAGGACAAAGTTGGTTATTATTGTAGTTAGTAGGAAAATAAGGTGAATATAATGTCTATATCATCTGTTAACAACTCAATTATTAAGTACTAATTGAAAATATCATTTTTCACACTGCTGAAATAATGTCCATAGAAAGAAAAAGAAAAACAGAAAGCTACCCGGTCAGTCAACTTAGCAAGTTCTCTCATTCCTACGGTGTGATAGAGAGCAAATGTCTTCTTTGTCTCAGTCTCTCATAATTGTGAATAACATATCACCAATACCACATGACATAATTAACCCATCAAATGGTTGTACTTAAAAAGGAGATTCTTCTGTTTTTGTTAAGAGATAAGCTGATTCCATCTCATCTCTCTCTACATATGTCAATATAATAGGTATGTCCACATCCATTCGTAACTTTAAAACTTGCCTTGAACTTCATTAACTCAAGTGTCACGAGTGAAGTGAGATTTGACTTAATTTACATATATAGGCGGTAAATTATATGTACCGAGTAATAGCCTGTTTGGCCAAAAGTGCTTTTTTTTTTGGGCCAAAAGTGTTTTTTTTTTGCCAAAAGCACTTTTGGCCAAAAATTGAGGTGTTTGGCCAAGCTTTTGGAAGGAGAAAAAAAGCAGTTTTTGAGGAGAAGCAGAAGCAGCTTTTGAGAAGCAGAAAAAAATAGCTTCTTTCCAAAATCACTTTTCTATGAAGCACTTCTGAGAAAAATACATTAGAAGCAGTTTTTCAAAGTTTGGCCAAACATTAATTACTGCTCAAAAGTATTTTTCAAATTAATTAGCCAAACACAAATTGCTTCACACTAAAAACACTTTTTTAAAAGTACTTTTGAGAAAAACACTTTTTAAAATAAACTGATTTTAGAAATTTGGCCAAACAGGCTATAAGGTACTTTGGGACTATTGGGACTATGGTAGCAGGTGAAAGTTTAATTGAAAAAGGAAAGAGGAGAGCATAATTAAGTCTCACCAAGCAACTTCGATGGAAGCATTCCCAAAGTGAATGAATATATGAAAAGAAAAGCCTTTTTGGTGTATAGCAGCATATAAAGAAGATCTGCTTGCAGTCAAATTTCAAAATGCAAATAAGAGAGTGTAATTAATTTTAACTAAGCAGTTGGACCTGTAAAGATTGAAGTTATACCAACAGAAAGCATGTCAATAGATGTTAAGCCAAGTACGAAAAGAGCAAGCAACAATAAACTGAAGCATAACTTGCTTTGCTAAGGACATTAATCTGGAATACTTGAATGAATTATACGTCTAAACGATAAGATTACACAATTGGTGTATGAAAATGGTATGATTTGAAATATCATCTAATCACTGTCTACAATTTCTTCCTATAGAAAATCTAGTAACAAGAAGATTTAATCGAAAATATCGACAAATTTTTGTGAGTCCAAAAAAAATGAAATTAAAAAAAATCAATTGCCCATACTCGAATTTAATCTTTATCCAATTTGAATATTATAATAGCGGATATAGTCTATTCAATAGGTCAAGTCCACTTACTTTTTATTGATTTCAAATGGGTTTGGTTGGTATAATGGAACATAGGACTTTAATAACTCGAGGCTTCTGATGAGTACACCCAATAAATATCAAGCCTCATCTAGGAAGAGTAGTGATAAAGTTTGGTCAAAATACCTACTCGACATAGATACCTATGCAAATTATTAATATAATCTAACAACGGGGAAATAAAGGCAATAAGAGACAATAAAGCAATTTATCAACATAAGGCTAACAATGGGAATAAAAGCAATAAATGACAATAAAGAGTGTACATGTGATAAACACAAGAAGTAACCAACTACAATCAAATGAGAATGGAATGAGGTAAAGAAAGCAAAACAGTAGCAGTTCAAACCAACAAGCCTTTTCAACATATAATGTACAACGGAATCATACTGAGGTCCACACCTCATATTCACATTTCATAATTCATAATCACAATCTCCCTTATATTGCCGCATGCACCTTGTATATATTTTAACAATATTTTTTTCGAAATAGTTACACGCACATTAGCCTCTTTATCTCATTTCGTGACTTCAAGTAATTCCCTCACTAGCAACACGCGCATAAATCCCACCTTATCTCGCCGTATACGCATCAATACCCATCCTTTTACCGCCGCATGCACATCAATATCACAACAAAATAATCAACTCACACCACAAGTGCCTATATACCACGACATTGCCAAAATCAACAGTATCAATGTCACCGTAATACATAACCCACGGCTCAACCACAATGTGTACACGAATCTCAGTAACAACAAAATAAAAGGGAAATAAGCCAACAAGGAAAGGTATGCCAATAACCAACAATTTGAACCCCAAACGTGTTAATAGCTCTCAACAACTACCACTTCAATAACTCAATAATGAAGGTATTTCTATGAAATAGCAACTTCAAATTCTAATGCATAACATAAGCTTAACATTGAAAGAGATAGCATGAAATAGAAACTATGACTAAATGCGTGAGAATAACTCAAAAATGGAAAGAATAACATGTAACAACTAGTACTAATAAACGCATATAAGAGTAACCTAAACAATGGAAACTAGAATGTCACGCCCCAAACCTTGGGAGGCGTGGCTGGCACCCGATGCCTAACTGGCCCGAGCGAACCACTCTGTAACTCTTTTTTTTTTCAAACTATCATGGGCCAGCCTGGCCACAACTCATAATGTACAACTGTAAGTGGCAACACTGTATCACTGAACCGTTTTTCTTAAAACATGAATACATATGGGCCGTCAAGGCCTCTGACATATTGTACAAAATGAACCTCTGTCTACCAAGCCTCTAAGACTATTTGACATAAAATGGGACAGGGTACCGGCCTACCCATAAGTCTGTAGCAAAATTCTGACACGATGACTCAGAGACTCAGCTGCACTCCGAATGAGGTAGAGTCTTACCGATCCTTCCCTGAAGCCAATCTCGTCTACTATGAGGGCTCGTCAAACTGATTATCTATACTTGCAGGCATAAATGCAGCATCCCCAACCAAAGGACATCAGTACTTATAATGTACTAAGTATGTAAGGCAAAACTGAAACGTAATAATAAGTCAACACTAATTAAAGATATATAAGAATCAACCTGAATATCTGAAGTGCCATCATATATGCATACTTATTATACTTACATATATAGTGCTTCTCTTTTGGACTATTTCTGTCACGACCCAAACCGATGGGCCGCGACGGGCACCCGGTACCTTACCCAACCAAGTACCAACAGAACATATCTTTCTTATTACATCATTAAATACACATGACATACGGGCCTGATAGGCCAACATAATCCTTTATAAACTCAAAACATAGATCGGCCAGGCCGTACAATCCTTTATATACACGATATATGTATACAAGCCTCTAAGAGTACATAAATATCATAAAGGTCGGGACAGAGTCCCGCCTTACCAAACAATACGTGTCTAACTCATACTAACCAAACGAGCAACTCCGAAGCAAATGGAGCGCACTAACATCTTCCGCAGAGCTGATAGCCTACTTGGAGGGCTCTCGACTGTCTATCAGGAACTGCGGTCATGAAACGCAGCGTCCCCAGGCAAAAGGGACGTCCGTACGAATAAAGTACCGAGTATGTAAGGCACATAAATAAATACATAAGAGACATGAAAGAGATATAGAGTAATTGACTCAACATGTATGTCTGGATAACTCTGAATAATAAATCACTTTTAGCATCGTGCATATGCGTATGAATGTCATGTCGTGCATATGTATATGTTTCATAACATCATCAGCCTCTGAGGGCATCCCATCATATCATATCGGCCACTATGGGCAAAATCATCATCGTATACCAGCTGATCAGGTGGTGGTGCGTATATAACGCCGTAACCTTTTCCCATATCCCATATACATATATTTACATATATACGCGTATATAACACCATCTGTTTATGGGTCAATGCACATGTATGAAATGCATGAAAAATATGTAATAATCTCAATATTCCTTCCGGATAAACTTTTTCAACTGCGTATTATTCTGAGACCCATGAACATAAAATAATAAAAATTCTCATGGGGAATCAAGAATATAGACACCCCTACTATTTCTATGAATAAAGTAATTTATAAAAACTGTGTATTTGCTCGTTTCTTCAGTATAATTTGGACCATGCCAAAAGAAAGAAGGGATAACCTTAACATACCTGAAATAGGAAATATCCATATGATATTATTGGAAAAGGTTACAGCGTACTCCTTTAAACTGCAAAATCCCATTGCTATTACGCAGTATAATTTCGTATGGATTCTTTTGGTAATCCAAGAATTCCCGTAGATTTCTTTGTGAAATACATCCTAATCTTATGTGTCTTATGTGAATTAATCCTAATCCTAAGCTTCCTTTGTGAATTAATTCCCGTAGCTTCCCTTTTCCTTATCCTTTGAAAATTTTGGAGCTTTTTATGGCTTAGGCAAGGATTCCTTTTAAAGTGACACCTAGAAAGGTGATCTAAGAGTCACTTAAAGTCTCTTATGCTATTGCCACGTTTTGGGATGGTCCATCTTATCCAACATTGATTAATTAATTCCTTACTTAATTTGCTAATCCTTCATTAACTAATAATTAATTAATTATCCACATAAATAAGAATTATATCAATTTGCTTAAAATATTACTCACTTTTAACATACCTTATACACCTTACTATCATGGCCATGTGGTACCTTGTATGGTAGTAGTCCATAAATATCAGGTATTTTAGCTCAGGCCATATTTTATCCCACAATGCCAAACTTTGACGAAATTCGTTTTCTTCGATATTGCTTACCCTCTTACCTTCACGAATTTACTCATCACTTATAATCACCAAATAATATCTTCCTTGATGTCAATCACCTTATGACAAATTCAATGTACATTACTGCAGGGTGCAATATCGTTGTAATTTATCACTGCGAAGCGTAACATCACCGTAATGTAATATTGCGGGGCGTAATATTGACATAATATTGCAGGGTGTAACATCATTCCCCCCTTTGGAACATTCGTCCTCGAATGTTGACCCATGCACTTATTATTTTCTTAACTTATATCTTCCGAATACTTTAGAACTTTCCTTGCCATCTGGGCGACTGTTCTGTGAATAGTTCCAAAGTCTAGGGCATCCCTCCTTAAGCCTTCTTCTCACACCACAACTTGTAGTCGGAACCCTTTCAATCTCGTAACTGTTGCCTATCCTATATGCATAAAGCTAAGTCTTTTAACGCTTCTTCATTACAGTTCATCTTAAGACTGATGGCCTAATCTCATCTCGTACTTTGCAGTTTTTGCCCATCCATTGTTGATTCACCTCAATGTTGATCTTTAACCTTCCATTGATAACTTGAAACTCCTTACGTAATATATTGCCACGAGGGCTTACGTTGCATCGTGGAACATTTGAAATGATTTTCCTGATCCACCTGGGGGCGATACTGTACTTCCATAACCCTATCTCATATTATAGTCATCCCAATGTGATTCTCCTTATATGGGTATTTCAATTCTGTACAATTCATGAACTCATTACCCAATCGAAGGTCCAAACGTCATCCTTTATTTATCACAATTACACCCTCATTCTACTACCAAGGCAACATTCCATTTCTTCTAAATGCTATTAGTCTTAGACTTTTTTGAGTTCGTTTAGGCTATGCTGAACTTTCAATAACTTAGAGAAACCATCAACTTCTTTGTTTTCATGGGCTTAGTTTCGAGGACTTATCCATTTTCGCCACTTTCTCACCTGCCTTCTTATTATCCCTATTCTTGTCTTTCTAAAACCTTGTTGTTCTATTATATTTTAGCTTGCGACCGATTTCCTTATGCTTATGGGATATCAAGCGAGATTTCGCATAGTCTCTAACTCTTCTTTTACTCTCTAATTAGACCTTTCGGTACTTAGAAACCATAGGCTGGAAGGTACGCCACTGACGATGCTGCTATCATTCCTGGATATTGAATCCTAGTGCTTCTAGCCTTCTATCCAAAGCATGGACTATTCACGATCTTTTGCCTTTGATTATCTTGTACATTGTTCACCTTTACCTTACTTACCTTAAAATCTCGCATCATATCTTTTTATCTCTTTCATGACCTCCCTTCCACATAGGTATAATTCACGTCCTTAACTTGAAGCTCTATTATACTACTTGCACCTCTGGTGTATATCCAATAAGGCTTCATACCGGCTTCTTATGAAGTTGGTACTTTTCGAATCGACTTTATTGTAGAGTTGTTATAGCATATAGATAATGTATTATCTCTTGTATCTCTGGTATTAAGAGTGATTCTGCAATGTTCTTAATCACGATGTCTATAACTTCTTTGGTCCAATAAGTAGACTCCTAATTTACTTTGTTGATGCAACTCTTTAGTTTCCTTCTCCTTTTGATGAGCCTTAATGCTTAAGCTATCTTCCGATTTGCGGCTTATGGTGTTACTTTAGCCTTCCATAGGCGCTGAGGGATATTCGTGATATAATCCTGTAACAATTCAATCATTCGTCTATGACCCGGGCTCAATTCTTTCTTGGGTTATTTCCTTTGTCTTATCTTACGTCTCGCACTGGCTCCTTACTTATTAATAACAACTCGGGCAGGAACCTTTACTTCCTCTCCTTGACGTCGTGCTTGCATAATATTCTTGAATTGTAGCGTATCTGTAAGATTTGGATAAGTGCCATCTCATTCCTCTTTCATTTATCACATTCTTCCTTTACCATTCCATAGTAACTAGAACAACTTAATTCTGGCTTGATGCCACATTACTCCATATTCCCCCCTTTAGGGATGTACTAAAAACTGAAGCCACGAGGATCTACCTATATAATATATATATATATATATATATATATATATATATATAAATGTAG